>ML783989.1:195265-259252 GCA_009831015.1 Picea engelmannii
CAATGCATACAACTCCTTATCATATGTAGGACAATTAATCACAACACCATTAAAAGTTTCAGAATGAAAACAAATGGGCTTACCATGTTGCAACAAGACTGCTCCCATTGCATAATTACTTGCATATGTTTGGATCTCAAATGGTTGTCTCAAATTAAGAAGTGCAAGAAATGGATCTGAACTAATCTTCTCCTTCAATGCATCAAAATCTTTTTGTTTCTTTCCTCCCCATTGGAAAACTTTCTTGATGCTTGTCACTACATGTAATGGAGCTGCAATTGAAGAGAAGTTAGCAATAAACTTTCTCCAATATTAGGATGCTCCCAAAAAGATTTTTACCTCTATCACATTGTTGGGCTTGGGCCAATCCAAAATGACTTTGACCTTGGAAGGATCAATTTTCAGTTCTCCTCCTCCACCAATATGTCCCAAGTAAATAAGTGAGGTCCTTCCAAACTCACATTTAGACATCTTCATAAACAAATTTTCTTTCTTCAAGACATCTAAAACTTGTTTTACATGCATAACATGCTCTTCACGAGATTTTATAAATATCAAGATGTCATTCGAGTAGACAATCACACAATCATCAAGAAAATGCCTTAAAACATCATTCATAACTCTCATGAATGTAGCTGGAGCATTACAAAGCCCAAATGGCATAGCCATCCATTCAAACAAACCTTGCTTTGTTTTGAAACATGTCTTCCAACTGTCTCATTCAACAATCCTAATATGATGATATTCACTTCTCAAATCCAGCTTAGTAAAATACTTAACATCTTTCAATTGATCAAGCAAATCATCAATTCTAGGAAGAGGATAACGATTCTTTACTGTAATTTTGATCAAGGCTCTAAAATCTATACACATGCACCATGTACCATCTTTCTTTGGTACTAAAACAATTGGTGACCCAAATGACGATGTGTTTGGCATAATAACCTCCTTGTCAAGCAACTCTTGGATTTGTTTTTTAATGTCATCATTCTTTGTGATTGACATCTTGTACATACCAATGTTTGGAAGAAGACAATCTTGTTGCAATTGTATCTCATGTTGGATACCCCTTTTAGGAGGAAATCCTTTTGGTTCCTAAAACATCTCATCATATTGGCTAACAACCTCATATAAATCAGATTTCAACTTTGCATCACGACCTTGGAAATATTCTTTTTCAACATTGTCTTTGGGTTTGATCATCAAGAGGACAAAGTTCTTACTAGCATTGACTAATCTCTTCATTTGTCCAACATTTACAAGTGACAAATTCATCTTCTTTGTAGGTTCTCTAACAATGTACTCAACTCCATTTAAAAAAATATATATATATTTTCTCATGATGATGAAAGATGACTCTCCTATCATATAAATATAGCCTTCCCAACACAATACCACAAATATCCAATGGAATAACATTAAGCTCTACCTCATATATAAAGTTTGCAGTGATGGAAAATCTAAGTTTACATCTTCTTGTCACATGCAATTTGGCATTGTCACATATCCATCCTAGAGGATATGGTTTAGGATGTGGAGTAGTTTCCAAATGCAATTTCTTAATAGTGTCTTCAGATATGAGGCTTGCTTGAGATCCAGTATCAAAAAGAGTATCTATCTTGGTATGCTTTGAAATAACCCTTATGTGGAAAATCTTTATTCTTTATTTTTCATGTTGAGTTTCATTGAGGCTACTACTTGAAGAACTAGTACTTGCAATGGAATCCTTACCTTGAAAACCCATGGCTGCAATTTGTGTTTCATCTCCCGAATCAGAACCTAAATTTTTATCCTATGACTTATCTTACCAATCATTAAGTCTAATTGTCATCTATATTTGTATTATTCATTTAGGATATTAGTAATATATCCTCAAGTGATGACTAATAAGTTAGTTAAGATTTCCTAGCCTAGTCATCATGCATGATTTTAGGATCTAGAGCAAATATCTCTATGCGGTGGCATCACCAATTGTACTATAAATATGTACCATTGGTATGAATACAAAAGAGTTGGCTAGTGAGCCTTTTTTGTCATCTTGTTGTTATTATGCATATTTTATCAATTGGTATCAGAGCTCTTATGGTCTTAAGGGCCTAGTAGTCTTGAGATTCATGGTAGTTTTCCATGAAAGATCTTGCTGTTAAAATGTGGAGATGAGCATGAACAACCAAGCAAAAGAGAAGAAAAAGAAGAGCAGTGGGTGTCCACACGATACCTCATCGAGGCAAGTAAGATATGCAATTTCTTTCCTTTATTTTATTTTTAGATCTATTTGTTGAAGTTTGGTTATGGTCATTTTCACACACCGTAGTTAAACACTTCCGGTTCTTTGCAGTCCCATATGTGTGTCACTTTCTCTGATCTAATCCATCATTGTTAAAATCATAATTTAATAGATCCCTGCCATCATCAGAGTCATTCCATGTATCCAGATTCGGCTCTTTAAAGTTTTCAACCTGCTCATACAAGAAATATTTATTGCAGACTTGAAGGATGTGCCTTTTCCATTGCCTTCTAATCCTTTTTTCCTTTCGATCCATATCCAAAATACTGACAATCCACTTGATAGTTTCAATGTTTGTTTTCTTTTTTGTGGCAAATTCATAGGGTTCTCACTGCAAATTCGTGACCTCTTCAGAGCATTTTTTTATGTGAAGTTTACTATGTTTTGTTGGCCAACTAGAATTGTGCTGCTATGAGCTTCACCGTTGTTAGTTTCATACACCATTTGTCCCACTCTTTTGTTGTAATTTTGTGACTCTTTGGGATAGCCAATTTACTGTCAAAACGAAGATCGCTCTATATGTATTTTATTCTAGCGACTAATTGAGGTTTTGAATATGTAAAGTAGCATTAGATGGGAAATTCACCCAGTGTATTTCCTACATTCTACATGCCATATGCAGAATTATGGTTCATCATCGAATGTAGATTGTCTATCATCTTCGTTTCTGCCGCAACACACTTCAAGTGAGATAAGAAACAAAAATAAACAGTCCAAGCGAAATAAGAAATAGATTCATCATAGATTGATTTTATTAATGAAGTGCCTGAGATGTCTTTGATCTATTTATTCTTTTGTAAACCCTCGGTGAAATTCAACACAACCATAGGCTTCCAACAAAAATTGGATCTTTAATTCACTCAACAAATCAGATACATAATTCGCCCAACAAATAGAAATCTCAAAGACCGCGGGGATGAGGATGAAATGGTGGAAAACACTTCCCTCCGTTATCATAGTCTCAATGTAGTGGAAATTTTATGTGGTCTGTTGTGCCCAATTCAAAAATCGTGGGTGACAAAAAGCTCAATGTTTCAGCGATTCATGTATCTAAGCCCATGTGAAGAAGCCAACTCAAAGAAAGTTGAAAAAAGAATTCCAATGGAGTTAATCTCCTTCGATCCATGAAATAGGTCATCTTACCACCACGTGCATGCTAGATGTAAAAGGAAAGAGAAATCTTACATGTCCACGATTGCCTCAACATCCCGTGGTATAAATGAATTTATCATGGGTCTCCACGATTTCATAAAAAAATGTTGGTCAAAGAATTTCAACGTGGTAAGTTTTTTTCTTTTGGTAAAAGGATGGTGAAATCCATTCACTAGTTCACTAGGATGGTGGGCTAATTAGGGAGCAATCTTCCTTCGAGAATTACTTTTGCGGTAGGTTTTTGAGGGGTTTATTTTTAAATTTTCGATCAATTTAAAATTCTGATCGATTTTATGAGCATCTGGTTTGATTTAAAATAAGGCAAAACCCTCGAGGGTAAACATGTGAAATGCATGGAACTTTGATCCATACTAAAATCAGACTACCCCTAAAAAATTGACCGGATTCAGGCCCGTTTTTAACCTCAAAAACATAATTTCAAAGGGAAGATTGCTCCCTAGTTAGCCTAGTCCGTTTTTATGCCATTGCAACATACATTGTGAGGAAGAAAATATGTTGAATATGTGAGAGAAAGTATTAAGCTCATGTTTTTTTTAAGAAAATCAGTTTTTAATTTTTCAAATGGATGCAAAAGTGATATAGAGAACCTATGTTAAAGTTATACTTTTATATATATATATATATATATATATATATATATATATACGAAGTATTATTTTAATTTACTATCACTTTATGTAACAAAGGAAGTAATGAGGAGTTATTTTATATTATTGACACTTTATGTGATAGGAGTAATAAGGAGTTACTTTTTGAACTAGAATTTTCCATGTTATAAAAGATTGATTTACTTTATCTTTATTAAGAATAATTATTGTTCGTAAAGTAAATTATTTGAACATTTTGGTGAAAGGCAAAGTTGTTCAAGATAAGGTTTGGTATAGGTGGTTAAGAGTCAAAGTCAAGTTGGGAGTTTAAGTCAAAGTTGATGATGGAATTGAAGATGAAGTGCTAAAGAGTGATTTGTAAAAAACATAATAAAATTGCTTCATTTTTTTTGTGATTGTGTCCTAGATTCACTCGAAATTTGAATAAGGGGATCTTAGGTACACCTTGCGTAGTGTATTGTGGTGAAATTTTCATGGAGGATTATATTGTTTACGATCTAGTTTTGACATAAACAAACTTACATTTTTAGCATTTAACGCAACACACACAAGCTTAATCACAATGTTAGTCATGCACATGCATTCAAGCAAAAGTAACGCAAATCAAACATCGACAAAGAATACTAAAGCAATGAACAAGTCAATATCGTAATCAAAGGAGAACTAGACTCAAAATCATCAACAACACATTCAAATTTGAAGAGTAATTCAACTTCAGAGTCAAGATTTATTGTAACTCGCAAATAGTCCTTTTGTAAGTTTACTTGTATTTTTGAAATCAAGTTGAGTTGAATTGAATTTGTCATAAGGTGCATTTTTGGTTGAACCCAACACCCACAACTTGCTTGTGTGTAACATCCCACTCTTGCACGCACCTGATGTGATTTATTCTTTAAGCACACATGCGTGCAAGTGATCTGGTTCATTATATGATTGTCTGCTTCACTTATGGATTATGATGATGATGTTGTGGATTATGATGTTATGTTATGTTATTTGTGTATAAACATGTGTTATTGATTGGTTTCTCCTTAGTGTGCATGACTCTTGATAGATTGAGGATGTCGATGGCATTGGTGGACCTCCTTGGACTCTGGATCAAGTCAGGGAGTGGACTGTATATGGTTTGGGTATTTTTGTTTATGCATATGTGAACTATGATCGGGTATATTATGATTTTGTTTATGGATCGTTGAAATGTTTCGCTGATGGATGCAGGCTGACGATTGCTTGCTAATCATACTCAATTTAGGAGTAAAGGGGTCATGCATAACAACTAGAGATATTAGGGAGAGGTGTGGTAGCAACCCTTCCACAACCTACTATCACTCCCGTTGTGGCTCAAATTGTAGGTTAACAATTACCTAGTTCGAGAGATCCACGATGTTGTGAGGGCAGACTGAGACAGTTTCTCATGAAGATTCCAAGGGGCGCGCAATAAGGCAGGGTCCTTATTCTTTAGAGGCCCTTAGTCTCCCACAAGGTCGCCTAATGGAGTATTGACTCCAAGGATTGGTCGTCTACCAAAATCATTCAAAGGAGAGTGACACCCTTGGAGCACGTAATCTGTCTTGAAGGGCATGTCGCATAAATGAAACATGAATGTAGGCGAGTGGCACCCTTGGAGTACATAGTGCATCTTAAAGGGCATGTCGCGATTTTTAACACTGGTGAGTCAATGAACTTAGGTGCCTAGAAACCAATATTTTATTTTGACATGGCCATCCTTAAAATAAATGTTGTATGAGTAAAGTTTATTAATTATAAATTTTTCCCTTAAAAAATGCTAAGCCTAGTTGAAATTAAATATTAGGTCTAAATAGGGTATGATGACTAAAAATTAATTAATCAATTATTAAAAGGGGGGATAAAGAAAAAAACAAATTAATAATTTAAAGGAGAAATAATTTATCTAAGAATTAATTACTCTTTATTATGCAACTACATGTTAATTTGGAACTTCGACAAAAAGGGGAAATTAAATGCAAAAAAGGAATGTTGAACATATAAAGGAATCTAGTCTAGAGAATTTTCCTAAATAAAACTCAACTAAGCTTTAAGAATTGCATCAGTCATTAAAGGAAGTTGAGGGAATAAAGGGATAGCAAGGATCGTTTTTAGGAACGTTGTTAGGTGGGTGAGGGAAATTGAAAATTAATTTAATTAATTAAATGAATTTATGGTGCAACTAAGGGATTGGGTGACAAGTGTACGAATTAGAGTATTTCCTAATCATTTTATAATAAAAAGAATTAACGAGCAATTGACTAGTGGTCACTAAGAAGAAATCTATAAAAGTAATGGGGGAGAAGAGGAAAGGGGGACGACTGGTATGCTTAAGGTTATGTTGTCAGATTTTTCTTGATTGATTTTTCTTGTGGGAGTTAGGATCCCATCTCGAATAGAGAGTGGTAGCTCGACCTTGCGAGACAAGATAGGAGCTAGCTTTCTCTAGTTTGTGTGTGTATCCCCTTTGCAGCTCGGGGTCTCAGGGGGAATAAGAGTATCCATAGCGTTGGTTGGGAGGTACCAATGAGGTCTCAACGATTAGCAAGATGGATCGAGGAAGATATCCAACAACCGAAGAACACCAACAAGCCATCAACCGATTACGGTACACATTTTTAAAAGTTGCAGTTGTAAATTAATTAGAATTTGTACATAGATTTATGTGTTGATGGAATTGTAATAGAAGTTTAATATTGTTGGGCAAGTTTGCTTGAGGGGTTAGCTGGGAATTAAATTTGATGGATTGGTTTTCTGGCTTTTTTATTTTTCCAATTCTCTATGTTGATGAAGGGGCATGGTTCTTCACCCTCTTGCTTGCTCATCTTGTAAAACTCAATTTTTATCTTTGTGCCTTGGCTTTTTACCACTTGCTTTCTTATCTTGCAAACCTCCATTTCTATATCTGTGCCTTATTTTTTTTATCTCTGTGCTTGGGTGTTTTTCTCTCTGCATTGCATGAAATCTAACTCATCCCTTTGCTTGTCTATCATTGCATTTTTACTGTTCTTTACCTTTTTTTTTTATGTGAACCTCTGCCAACTTTGGGGCAGTTTATCATTGTGTTTATCCTTACCTGGTCACTGTAATTTTTGGCAAGCCTTCTCTCCAAGGCCTAGTGAAATCATACCTTCTTTTACCGTGAATTTTCCTCTCTTCACTCATCGAAATTCCCTTACCTAGGGTTACACGAATTACCTTTCTCCCTCCTCGTAACTAAGTAATGTTTTCTTTCCCAACCTTTTCCTTTTTCGTTGGGAGGTGCATTTCCCGAAGTTATTGGCCCTACCCGTCTAAGGTTTACATTGTGTAGTGTTTTCTTGATTACAACCTATTCTCCTATCTAAAAATGGTAGTGTGGATAACCATTTGTTGGGAGATCTAGGCAACCTCTAGTTGATCGTTGTTCTTCTTCAATTGGATTTACAAAAATATTTTTTACCACTACTTATTTTAGAACTACCCTTCACTGATTGCGAACCTTAAACTTGGGCATTTCCCCCTTTTCGTGTGTTTTCTTGAGGTTTTCGTTGTCCAGTCTTGTAGTGTTGTTTCTCAATGAAGAGTTGTGTTGTTGCTCTTTTTCGGGTGGCTGAGGGATCTAGAATACAAGCTGGCTTGAGTCGTTGAGATCCTTGTGGATGATGTGATTTCTGGCCTGGAAAATCACCCTTGCGCTTGAGTGTAATCACCCAACGTTTCCCCTTTTCCCTACGAATTTTGGTATGCAATTTTCACCCAGTGATTTCATTGCCACGTGTAGCGAACCCACCTCATTTCTCAACGCATTTTTATCCAATGCCTTTTTGGTTGGAGAACTGCCAGGAGAGGTCTCACGCATAATTCGAGGTAATTAAAAGTTGACAAATGACTTTGTGTTTCCAACGCCTTAATTAAGAATGAACTGTATAAGAAAAACAATGGTTGCTTCTTAATGAGATCCCAGTGTTTAAGTTATTGATTTCTTATTTTTGTTTCCATTATTGAGTTTGATATTAAATAAATTTAAGATTGGGTTACCTTTTTATTATTGCATGTGATTAGATGTGTGGTTACCTTGTTGTTGTGTAATGTGCTTGATTAGACGCTATTCACATTATTTAATTTTAAGACTATGGAATTCGAATTTCAATATTACAATGGTATTCTTATTTTAATTAAAATTGCGCTTTATAAATTACAGTCATACATACTTCAACCCTTTGGTTATTTTATTCCTTCCTTTCATTTTATAATGCTAAGTGGCTTGGGTCAATTCACCTTTATCATATGTTTTTGTTGGGCTTCCGCTTGATAACATATTACATAACCAATGCGATGATTGATATTTTGTTGGGCCTTGTACATGATTGTTTAGCATAATAAATTTTAAAGTTGGACCTTAATGTATGATGTTAAGGTATGATCTGCATTGGGAGTTCGTTGTGCTGTGCATAATGGGTAGCGTCTCTTGCGCAATGACCTTTCAGTGTCGATGAATGACTAGTTAAAATAATTATAACAGTTGCGCGCACTAATTTTAAATATAAGGTATGTTGTTTATATATTAGACCTCTTACGCACAACGACAACACGATGTATGGAGAGGTTGTTTAGTCATAGGAATTTTCACGTTTTGAAAGTTTGTCTAATGTTGTTTACATATTTTTCTTGTGCCCTTAGATATCAATGTTGTTGGATTGAATTAAAACTTGATTTACTTGCACCAAGTAGTTAGAATTTTGATGTTTACCTTGATCCTTGCATTAAGTAGATGTTGATCTTGTGCCCCGGATTTAAATTAAAGTTGATTAAATTGTGCATGATTAATGCAATGTATTATAGTTTATATCTTGGAATTCTTCTAAATTTCGATTTTATGTCATAATTGATAGTTATAGATTTTAGACTTCTTGTGCGCAAGGAAATTATGATAGTGAATGATTGTTAGACCTTAGATATTTTGCGCAATGAATTAATTGATGATATTCATGCACCTCAACTCAAGGCGATGTATGATTCATGTATGTGATTAGATTTCCTTACGCAACAAATAACACAATCGTTTACCTTGCACCTTCTCTTATGTTGTCATATGATGGATTAACAACCTTTGTTCGTGTCATTAATGTACTAATGAATGATGGATTAACAAATTTTATTTGCACCATTAAATTATTAACAAATGATTGTTGTAGATATTAGACTTCTTGCGTGAATTGGAAATTGATATGATATATGATGAGTTATGCATATGATTACTCGTGCGCCATGCCTAATTGATGTTTAGGATTGATGGATTGATGTGATCAATGATCGTAGACTCTGTTGATTTAGCTATTTTATTGGATTGATTGTGTAAGGGGATGTATACACTTCCTTTTTCCTCAGAACATTTGTGAGCCCTCAAACCTTAAATGGTTAAAATCAATTGGAACCTGGGTTTGACCGTTGCTTATGTGTCCTGGAGGTCCTAAACTTGTAGGGTAGGTTACACAAGTAGTAAATTATGTGATTCTTGTGTTTATCCTTATGATCCTTATAACTTGTTATGCTACCTTATGTTATCCTAGTGTTATATGATGATTGTCCTTATGATATGTGTTGAGCGTTTAAGATTCGTACTGTTATGCGTCGTTATTTGTAGAATGAAATAATGTTGGGTTGTTTTTAATTAATGTGATAATACATCGATATATGTGTCATGGTTCATGGAGATGATGTGTAGGAATTGTGTCGTAATTGATTGTTAATAAATTAATATTTGTTTCGTTAATATATGTGAATGATGTGTCGGTGACGTTGCTATTATTGTGATGTTTTAATATCCTAACGCCGCAAAAAACAAATTAACTGTTGGATGTCGCTTTGTTGTCGTAACGGAGGGATTGTTATATATGGTATTAGAGCAGGTTCAACCCCATGACCTGGGATCATTATGCCTTCCAGTGTGAAAAATATTGATTATAATTTATCACTAATTAATTTAAATTGTATTTGTGCAGGTAATCATGGTTAGAGGACGTCACAGAGGCAGATGACGTGGTGCTAAGGGAGGAGGTGAAACATTGTCACACACCCACTATGGTAACTAAGATTTTTCACCCTTTTTCTTTTCTTCCTTCTTTATCGGGGAACAAAATCCTTGAGTTTCTATGGGCCTAGTGCAGACCCTACCTTCCCTTATCCTTTCCCATGTGATCATTGGCTATGACCACTGGTCTTACCAGAAAGGCGCTTTCGTCTTTCACGATTCGGGGAATCGTGATGCAAGAGTTCCCATGTTCTCTATCTTTCGAGGTGCTGAAACCCAAAAAGAAGGGTCTAATCGATCGTCGAATTGATCAATGGCTCGGATTATATCCCGGTACTCTACCTTTCAGGGTTTCACATACCAGAAAATGAGGGGTTCATACCCTTCAGTTCCCCGGGTGCCAAAACGTCGAAACCCATATATCTACTAAGCTCATTTTGGGGTTTCGCAAGTCGAGATTTCGCGATGTGTGCAGACAAGAGGTCTCGCACCTGGGTTTCTCGGGAGCCGAAACTCTGAAACGTCAAAACTTGAGGAAACCATTCTCTCGGGTATAAGGCTTCCAAACTTAGACTACAAAATCCTTCAACGAGTTCTTGGGTAAATATCCCCAGACTGGGTGGCCTAACTAGAAGGCCTTCTTAATTTACCGAGCTATGAACTCCGTGACAGGGGTGAAGTAACCTCGTATGGTTTCTAAAATGGTAGTCCTTTAAAGGAACTCACTCCAGCTCTGGAAGGTGAGGGAACTTCCTAGGAGGATGTGCCTTCGGGAAAATCAAACCAGGGTATAGCGTGAGTCAAATACATGGGACAAATATCAAGGGAACGGGCTCATAATCTGAACTTATTCATTCTCTACATAAACTGATTATGGGCATATATGTATGAGCATGTATCCATTATCTCTGGTCAAAACACCAGGCAAACACTGATATACAAAAACCATTTATGAGTGTACAAACATGAGCATGCGTCCATTATATTCAATTTAAAACACGATATATAAACACTTATCAGAAAAACACCAAGTGTGATGCGACTGCTAAGAGGGGTGCTTGTTTCCACCCAACCGTAGGCTCAATTATTCCAATCGGATTTACCACTAGCCACCCCCAAGCTGGACCACGATGCTTGAGACTCAGTCTCCTACTTCCCGCTCGTTAGAAGTCAAGGACGAAGGTCACTCTCCTTCTCCTCAGCTCATGACTCACTATATTTTTCAGAGTTCTTCTAGCTCTCCTTCTGTGATTCCTGTCGTGCGTGCTTTTCTCTATCCCCCTGCCCCCTTCCACACTTCTTTCCTTGCCTTTTTCCTGTGAGGTTGCATGTGGCACAAATTTCCCTGTCCAATGGTTAGGTCTGGGAGCTTCTATGGATGGGAGGTTCGCCCCCATCCCTTCATTTACTCTTGAGGAGCCTCCCCACCTACCATCCAGGAGGGTAATTCATTCAGGGGTCTGAGAGTGAGATTTGGTTTCCGAGCATGTACAAACCAGTACGGTTTCGGTTTGGTGAAAGTTAACATAGCCATTCTCGACCCCTTCCACCACCTCTCATCATCCATCTTGGTCTTTTTCAGCACATCCCCCTCCGAACAATCATGCGACACATATTCTTGATATAATTTTCATTCATCAACCTTTTGTACAAAGGTCTGTCAAATCAAACATTTACATCTTTGAGTTTGCCATAGTTTTTGGCCAATATAGTTATTTTTACAGACTGGGGGAAACAGGGTGTTACAAATCCCTGCCCCTTAAAGGAACATCATCCCCAATGTTCTATCTATCAACATGACATGTATGTACAGAAGTAAACAAAATTAGATATGCATGTTTCATGGCATCTTCCATTTCCCATGTAGCCTCATCTGGGCCAAAATGTTTCCATTGCACCTTGACCTGTGCAATGGTTCGGTTCCTGAGCGGGGTTTCCTTTCTGTCCAGTATGCATTGAGGTTCTGGTAGGAATTCTACCTCCGGTTCCACCTGAATCATAGACCAGTCAATTATATGCTTAGAATCATGTACATATTTCTTCAATAATTAAACATGGAAAACATTATGTGCTTTTACAGTGGGAGGAAGTGCTAGCCTATAGGCTACAGTTCCCACTCTATCTAGAACTTCAAAGGGTCCACAATATCGAGGTGCCAACTTGGCACAAGATACCATCTTTAGGGAACTCTTCCTAGGTCTAACTTTGAGATATACATGGTCTCTCACCCTGAACTCTCTTGGAGTTATCTTTCGGTCGGCGTAACTTTTATGTCGGTTCTGAGCGACCTTTAAATTTTGTTTTATTTGAGTCACTTGTTGTTCCATTTCTTTCAGCATGTCAAGTCCAATAGTATCTTTGTTTACGGGGCTACTCCAATTGACTGGAGTGTTGCACAACCTACCATAGAGGACTTCGAAAGGACTCATCTTCAGGGATTCTTGGTAGCCGTTGTTGTAGGTGAATTCCACCAGTGGCAGGTAGTCTTCCCACTTTTTGGGTTGATGCATTACATGCATCCTTAGCATGTCTTCTAATATTTGGTTCACTCTTTCCGTCTGTCCATCGGTTTGAGGATGATAGGCTGTGCTAAACAACAATTTGGTCTCTAGACCCCCCAATCAGGGATTTCTAAAAGTTGGAAGTAAATTTCATGTCTCTATCAGACACAATCTCTTTAGGAATACCATGTAGTCGAAATATCTCCCTCATGAACACGTGGGCGATGTCTATCGCCTTGCAAGTCAACTTGATGAGGATAAAATGAGCGGAATTGCTCAATTTATCCACCACTACCATGATGGCATCATTCTGTTTGGTCGAGGTTGGTAATCCGGTGATGAAATCCATGCAGATGGTTTCCCATTTCCATTCTGGAATTGGTAGAGGTTGTAATAATCCTGCTAGGTGTCGGTGTTCTGCTTTAACCTGTTGGAAATTTATGCATTTGGATAAGTATTCAGCTATGTCTTTCTTCAATCCCGACCAATAGAATTGTTTCCTGGTGGTCGTGATCATCTTCTGGTATCCTGGATGACCAGTATAGGGTATTTTATGTAGTTCATCCATTATGAACCTCTTCAAGTCATCACAATCTGGAATATACAACCTGTTTCTGTAAGTTAGCAGACCTCCATCTATCATCTGGTTGCCTTCACACTTTATCCCTGTGGTTTCTTGCTCCAGATACGAGGTCACGATCTAGAAGAATATGTTTGTTTCTTGTGCATTCCTGACTCTTTCCTTGACATCTGTCTTGCAGGTGCTCACCGCTACCAGGTGAATTGTTTTCACACTTCGGATAAGGGCATCGACCACCTTATTTTCTTTCCCTTTGATATGTTTGATTTCAAAATCAAACTTGCTAAGGAGGGCAATCCACCTAGCTTGTCTGGCATTGAGATTTGGTTGGTCAAACAGATATCATAATCCACAGTGATCTGTCATAAGTACAAATTTCCTTCCCAGGAGGTAATGCCTCCACATTTTTAAGGCGTGCACTATGGCGGCCAGCTCTAGATCATGGGTCACATAGTTGACTTCATGCTCATTCAATTTTTGGGATTCATAGCAGAAAACACTTCCAACTTGCATAAGGACTCCTTCGAGCCCTTCCTTCCAGGCATTTGTGCACACGAGGAAGTCAGCTTCAGGATCAACGATCTTCAACATGGGTACGTGGGTCAGTAGATGTTTTAGGGATTGAAATCTTTCTTCACATTCTTGCGTCCACGTGAATTTAGCTTCCTTCTTCTAGAGAGCAGTGATTGGACAACCAATCCTGGAGAATCCTTTTATAAATCTCCTATAGTATCTTGCTAAGCCCATAAAGGACCTAATATCTGAAATGTCCTTTGGGGTAGGCCATTCCATGATAGACTTGATCTTGTTAGGGTCTACTGCTACTCCTCCTTCAGATATGACATGGCCCAAGTAATGTATTTGCTTCTGGAAAAAGTTGCACTTGATAAATTTGGCATAGAGCTGATGTTCTCTTAGCACTTGAAGTACAAGCCTAATATGTTCCTTAGGTTCCTCTCTATTCTTAGAATAAATTAATATATCGTCAATAAAAACCAATAAAAATTTGTCTAGGAATTTGTTGAGCACATTATTCATTAAGCACATAAAAGTGGCAGGGGCATTGGTTAATCCAAATGGTACTACCACAAACTCATAGTGACCATATCTCATCCCGAAGGTATTTTTTTGGATGTCTTCACCCTTGATTTGGACTTGATGGTATCCATATCTCAAGTCAATATTTGAGAATATGGAAGCACCTCCCAATTGATCAAACAAGTCATCGATCATGGGTAAGGGGTACTTGTTCTTTATGGTTACCTTATTGAGTTATCTGTAATCTACGCACAGTCGGAGGGTATCGTCTTTCTTTTTCACAAACAGGACTGGTGCTCCCCAGGGAGACACGCTGGGCTAGATATAGCCTTTTTCCATCATTTCTTTCAATCGTAATTTAAGCTCAACTAGCTCAGGTGTGCTCATCCTGTAGGGTGTTCTAGACACTGGCACTGCTCCTAGTGAAAGTTCTATCGAGAAGTCAATGTCCCTTCTCAGAGGTAGACCTGGTACCTCTTCCAGAAATACATCTCTATATTCTCCTAGTATGGGATGGTCCTTGAGTCTTGGTTTGTCATTTTCAATTGATTCCAATACCTGTATCTCATATAGTGGACATCCCTTTCTGCAATATCTCCTCATTTGAAGAGCTGATATTTGTCTCACTGAGACAGATTTTTTGATCCCTTGAAGGGTTATCCTTCTTCCTCCTTCACTTACACATTCTAAGGTTTTATGGTAACAGTCCAGCCTGGCTCTATATGTGGCTAGCCAGTCCATACCGATCAATAGGTCATACAACCCTAGGGGTAGTCTATTAAGGGTTGCTTGGGTGGGGAATTCACCCATAGTAAATTGGCAGGCTAGTATGACCTCCACTACCTTTCTTTTGGTGCTAGTGGCTAACTGTACCAACCATGGCTTGGCATGTTTATGTGGTTGTAATTTACACTTATAAATAGCCTTAGGGGCTATATAACTCAAATTTGAACCAGGGTCGACTAGATGGTTGGTGATCATACCTTCTATCTCCACCACTGAAGCTTGGTGGTCAGCTTGTTTATTATCCACGACTGCATAAATTTGTGGCATACTCCTAGCCATGTCTTTGACAGTGGTAGCTTCTTGAATGTTGTAAATTCTTTGACTGTTCTGTTTTCAGTGCGGGCAATCCCTCAGTAGATTCTCTTCTCCACAATCCCAACATTTCAAGGGTTCTTTCTTTGGGTTATCAATCCTTCTTGGGCTAGATACAAAAGGTTTATTTTCACTCTGGGAGGAAAAATTCTGCTGATGTACACTTCGGGTTGGGAAGCTCATCCTTGAGTCCTTTTTATATTTTTTAAATCTTGGAGATTTAAACCCCTTTTTCTGGAATCCTGAACTATTCTTCTACTTCCAACCTTCACGAGGTTCTATCTAATGCCCAATATGTTCATAACAATATCTTGCCTTTCAGATAGTGTCTTCTAGGGTCTTTGGCTCATCAAACTCAATCTTGTTCTAATAGTCCTTAGGTAGTCCACTGATGAACCATTGCACCTTTGCCTTTTCTGCTTTTATATAGGGTATGTACCTCAGCAACTCAAGGAATCTGTTGACATATTCCTCTATGGTGAGTTGCCCCGGCTTGAGTTCATAGAATTATTTAGTCTTTTCGTCGAAATACTTTTCTGATAGATACTTCTTCCTGAAGTATCTCTCAAACCATTACCAAGACAAGCCCTCTTCGTGAATCCCTTTTACATTCTTAAGGTCTTCCCACCAGATGGAATCCTTTCCATTCAAGTTGAAGGCGGTCACTCGGGCCTTCAAATTTTCCGAGAAGTCATGGATTCTAAAATACTTCTTTAGTCCAAGTAGCCAGGCCTCTGCTTCTTCTCCCTTCTTTATTTCACCATCAAAAGAGGGTGGTTTGACCTTCCTGAATTCTTCGATATTATGGCTCCTGGAATGCTTTCGCTTCTTCCATTTTCTTTGGGAATAGGAACTAGTCTTGCTCCTAGAAGATCCCTCTGAGTCGCTTACTTCCTTTCCAGAGGAATCGTCTAACGCTTGTCCCTTATCTCTGGGGTGGAATTTTCTTGAGGTGCTCTTCCCAATGTGGCCACTTAAAATACCACGTTTCTGTATCTCAGGTGGACTTCGAATTTTCTTTGTCTGTCGTCGGTCCGCGTGACTGGTGTCAGGTTCCTGCTACAATTGTCTTTGTATGTCGGATAAACTCTGCAGTGAGACTGCATTAATTTCCATTTGCTTCTCTTGCTCTTTTATCATCCTCTCATTTTCGGCCTTGCAGCTCTGTAGTTCGACCATGAGGCTCCTCACAGTCTTAGCTAGATCTGGAGGGGTCCCTATCGCCCTTCTTTCGTCAGACTCTTCATCTCTATTGTGGGAGTCATCCCCCACTTCATGGTGAGTCACCATTCTATGCGTCTGCAATTTCCTGTGGTTGATCTCCTGCTTGTGTGTAAAATAAAAATTCTTGTTGTTAGTCAATATTTATATTCATTCATAACCAGTACATAATTCATATCTTTCACATGCACACACACAATAGGAGTTTTCATTCTTCACTTTGACTTGAGATTAAGGGGGTTAAGATAGAGGGTTAATCCGACTAAGAGTACTTCAAACAGAGTCTTTGCGCAATCCGTTCATGAGCCCAAGTATGCCAAGTGTTGTAACCATGCTCTGATACCAATTTGTCACACGCCCACTACGGTAACTAAGATTTTTCGCCCTTTATATTTTCTTCCTTCTTTATCGGGGAATAGAATCCCTAAGTTTCTATGGGCCTGGTGCAGACCCTACCTTCCCTTATCCTTCCCCATGTGATCGTTGGCTATGACCACTGGCCTTACCAGAAAGGCGCTTCGGCTTTCGCGATTCGGGGAATCATGATGCAAGCGTTCCCCTGTTCTCTGTCTTTCGAGGTGCTGAAACCCAAAAAGAAGGGTCTAACCTATCATCGAATTGATCAATGGATTAGATTATATCTAGGTGCTCTACCTTTCGGGGTTTCGCATACCAGAATACAAGGGGTTCATACCCTTCGGTTCCCCGGGTGCCGAAACACTGAAACCCATATATCTACTAAGCTCATTACGGGGTTTTGCAAGTCGGGGTTTCGCGATATGCGAAGAGAGGAGGTATCGCACTTGAGTTCCCAGGAGCTGAAACTATGATGCCTATCCACTTTGCTCAACTCATTTCATGGTTTTGAAAATCGGGATTTCGCAATATGTGAAGACAGGAGGTCTCGCACTTGAGTTCCTGGGAGCCGAAACTCCGAGGCCCATATATACACTAAACTCATTTCAGGGTTTTGCAAGTTGAGATTTCACGATGTGCACAGACAAGAGGTCTCGCACCTGGGTTTCCCGAGAGCCGAAACTCTGAAGCCCATATATACACTAAGCTCATTTCGAGGTTTCACAAGTCAGGATTTCGCGATGTGCACAGATAAGAGGTCTCACACCTGGGTTTCCCGGGAGCCGAAACTTCGAAGCCCATACATACACTAAGCTCATTTCAGGGTTTCACAAGTTAGGATTTCATGATATGTGAAGACAGGAGGTCTCGCACTTGAGTTCCCGGGAGCCAAAACTCCGAAGCCCATATATACACTAAACTCATTTCAGGGTTTCACAAGTTAGGATTTCGCGCATGTGTGCAGACAAGAGGTCTCGCACCTGGTTTCTCGGTAGCCGAAACTCCGAAGCCCATATATACACTAAGATAATTTCGGGGTTTCGCAAGTCAGGATTTCATGATGTGCACAGACAAGAGGTCTCGCACCTAGGTTTCCCAGGAGCGCGAAACTCCAAATCCCATATATACACCAAGGTCATTTTAGGGTTTTGCAAGTCGGGATTTTGCGATGTGTGCAGACAAGATGTCTCGCACCTGGGTTTCCCAGGAGCCGAAACTCTGAAACACCAAAACCTGAGGAAACCATTCTCTCAGGTATAAGGATTCCAAACTTAGACTACAAAATCCTTCAAAGTGTTCTTGGGTAAATATCCCCAGACTGGGTGGCCTGACTAGAAGGCCTTCTTAATTTACCGAGCTATGAACTCTATGAAAGGGGTGAAGTAAGCTCATATGGTTTCTAAAATGGTAATCCTTTAAAGGAACTCACGTTAGCTCTGGAAGGTGAGGGAACTTCCTGAGAGGAGGTGCCTTCGAGAAAATCAAACCAGGCCATGGCATGAGTCAAATACATGGGACAAATCTCAAGGGAATGGGCTCATAATATGAACTTATTCATTCTCTACATAAATCGATTATGGTCATATATGTATGAGCATGTATCCATTATCTCTGGTTAAAACACCAGGAAAACAATGATATACAGAAATCATTTATGAGTGTACAAACATGAGCATGCATCCATTATATTCAATTCAAAACATGAGATTTAAACACTTATCAGAAAAACACCAGGTGTGACGTGACTACTGAGAAGGGGTGCTCGTTTCCACCCAACCGTATGCTCAGTGATTCCAATCAGATTTACCACTAGCCACTCCCAAGTTGGACCATGATGCTTGAGACTCAGTCTCCTACTTCTCGCTCGTCGAAAGTTAAGGACGAAGGTTACTCTCCTTCTCCTCTACTCACGACTCACTGTATTTTCCAGAGTTCTTCTGGTTCTCCTTCTTTGATTCCTGTCCTACGTGCTCTGCTCTGTCCCCCCCCTCCTTTCCACACTTCTTTCCTTGCCTTTTTCCTGTGAGGTTGCGTGTGGCACAAATTTCCCTATCCGATGGTCAGGTCTGGGAGCTTCTACGGATGGGCGGTTTGGCTGCATCCCCTCATTTACTCTTGAGGACCCTCCCCACCTACCATCCAGGTGGGTAATTCATTCAGGGGCCTGAGAGTGAGATTTTGTTTCCAAGCATGTACAAACCAGTACAATTTCGGTTCATTGGAAGTTAACGTAGCCATTCCCGACCCCTTCAACCACCTCTCATCAGCCATCGTGGTCTCTTTTAGCACATCCCCCTCCCAACAATCATGTGACACATATTCCTGATATAATTTTCATTAATCGACCTTTTATACAAAGGTTTGTCAAATCAAACATTTACATCTTTGAGTTTGCCATAGTTTTTGGCCAATATAGTTATTTTTACAAACTGGGGGAAACAGGGTGTTACAAACACCTCCGGTAGAATCCACGCAAGAGGGGGTTAACCCATAGGAAGAAGAACAAGTCGTCAGATAGGAACATAGAGTCGTGGGGGATGTGGTTGGGTTGATGACGTTGTTGGCCCTAACCAAGTTTAGAGGAACACTTGGTCATATTTGACCATTTTTGGACTTTGACAGATTGTCAAAGATGGAGCGCAACGTGAAGCGAAAATTGTGGAAGCTAGACCCCTTTTTGTGTCATTTTAGGGTTTTGGGTTAATGTAATGGGAAAGGGATGTCGGCCTGTGGGTTTACCCATGCTTAAGCCCACTTTTGTATGTATAAATAGATGTGAAGTAAATGTGATTGCTTAGTGAAATTGGTAGTGCATCTATGTGATGTTGAATAAGTGCTCCGTGCGATCTGTGTAAGGTTTGCAAGGCTAAGTGCAAGTTACTGTGAGATTGTTATAGGAAGCTAAGTGTTGTAACACAAGGAAGAAGGATCTAGTGAGCTGCGTAAATCTTCTATCCTATGTGAAGAAGGGTTTTAGAGGCTCTGTGTTGTAACCTGATTAACTGAAGCTAATAGAGAAGAAGACTTTGTGGACGTAGCCCCAGGGTGGGGGTGAACCATGGTAAATTTGTGCTCTGTGCCTCGACCTGATTTGTTTGTCTCTTCCTTTTCTAAGTGATTTGATGTGTTTAGACATATCTATTTATGCTTTGTGTTTATGAGATATGAATGAATGTTAGATCTGGTATGTAAGATGCTTAGCGCTTGATCTGCCGAATCTAATCTATCTTGTTGTGGCTAAGTGCTGAATTATCTTAAGATCTAAGTACATACTGTGATGCTCTATGCTATCTACGAAGTATCATAAGGGTTGAATATTGATGAATAATCTATGCTAAGTGTTATAATCACAGATCTGTGTCCCAACTAAGGTTCCAGACACCTGAGTCTTGCAACCACCCATGCCTCTACCTCGGGTG
Source organism: Picea engelmannii (assembly GCA_009831015.1). Classification (NCBI taxonomy): domain Eukaryota; kingdom Viridiplantae; phylum Streptophyta; class Pinopsida; order Pinales; family Pinaceae; genus Picea; species Picea engelmannii. Next base: position 215,567 of record ML783989.1, read on the forward strand.
AGACTTCATCTGCTTCGCAGGTGTTGCTGAAAGGGTCGGTAGTTAGGGTTTTGTTGGTGTGTTTTTGTAGTGTTGAACCCTAGGTCTGCCCTTGTGCCAACAAATGGTTCTGTTGCCAAGACCTAAAACTGTGATTACTGGGAACTGAGTAGAAGAAGCTTTGTGCAAAGATTCGTCCTGAAATTTTGAAATCTCTATGCGTGGATCTATGCCCAAGTGCACAGTGATCCACTTGATCTAAAAAGCTCTGTGATGAAGAAGGAAGGATAGATCTGAAGGAAAGAATTCAGATCTACAAGAAAAGAGGTTGATATTGAAGAAAAGAAGTAAGATTTGTAAGCTTTGTTCTCTGATAAAGGTAAGAATAGTTAAAAGTTCTTAGATTTGGAAGCTTTGTGCCCTGTAGAAGTAAAAGAAGTGAAATTTTTTGTTTCTAAAGTATGGATTTAGGTATGATTGATAGGTTTTTTCCTATCTTGAAAACTAGGGAATTGTTAGATGAAAGAACATTTGATATGAATAGCTCTGATAAGAATAATGAAAGATATGTTATACCTATGCATAGAAATAATTTTTGGACTAACCAATGGATGCAGGATCCTAGAAAGAAATTTTTGTAGGCCAGCCATTATGACCCTAGCAAGCAGTACAAGAAACGTTGGGGATCATTGAAGAGAAAGAGAGCATTAACTCTTTGTTACAGTTGCAGAAGACCATGACATATTGCTAAGGAATGCCCTGGGAGAAACCCTAATTGCCTTTGTTGTAAGGCTATGGACCATGAAGTACTAGATTTCCCTAGAATGATTGCTAGACTTGAAAAGTTGAATATGGAGCAAGAAAAATTTGAAGGAGATCAAGAGACTAAGATTATAGAAGAACCCTAGAAAGAATTAGAGATTATGTTACTGAAAATGAAAGAAACCCTGGATGAACATAAAGATGCTAGTTTGTCAAAGATATTCAAAGAAAAGGATAAAATCGAAGTAATAATAGGATACTTCGACATTGACTATGCTCTGGATGAGGGAACACGGATGAAAATTATGACAGAAAGTACTTGGGAAACCCTAGAAAGGCCTGCTATGCTTCCTTCACTAGGAAAATAGGGTTGTTTAAAGGAAAAATGGTAACCCTATGTGGCAGGATTACCCAGATAGCTATGAGTACCCATGGAGCTTCGACAGAGGAAGAATTCAAAGTTATTGAATTTATTGAGGACCATGCCCCATTTCCATCTTTGTTAGGCAAGATCTAAATTGAAAAAGACCAGATCCAAAGAAAAGAAGAAAAGGAATCCTTAGAACAGAAGAAGCAAGAACTCATGGAATTTATGACTAGAAGGATCCCCTACTTGATGGAAGAAAAAGAGAACATATCTAAGATATTGGACACCAGGGACTTGGATGCTGAAGCTATAAGAGAATTAGAGGAACCACAGAAGACTGAAATACCTAATCCATATGATGAAGGAGTATTACCCTTGGATCTGAAGAAAGAATCTAAGCATCCCGAAGTGACTATGTCGAGAGAAGATAAGAATCATAATGGAAAAAGGATGATCGAGATGAAGCTCACTGTGAAGAATCCTAGGAAGATAAGTAATAAGAGAGCCGAGATAAAAAAGTTACAAAAGATTCCAGAGGAAACTTCGCAGAAGGAAAAATCACAGGAATTGAGCTTCACCGGGATATCAGAACAACAACATATGCCACTTCACCGAGGTGAAGTAATATAGCCATTGGACCGATATACCCATTCGACTTCCACCCCGAATGGACATAAAAGCATTAAAGGATAACCACCAGACCGTTGGACCACACCATAATGGATGGATCAATGCTCATGGAAGCTTAATACCCATTGAAAGTAGACCATTGACGAATTTCCTATTTAGCTCGTCGTGTCATGCTCGAAGAACACTTTTTCCAACTGAAAAGTCGAAGCCCGCAGAACTAGTGATTGTCTACAGTGATCATTGCAAGCAGATTGTTCATCCTAGTGCATTATTTTGAGATCATCGTGACCCTGATTATCTTTCCCGAGTGCGTATGTTCGACGAGATCACCGCACTTGAGGAATCTATCACAGAGTCCTTCTCGATTTAATGACTGAGAGAATCATGTTAGAAATAAGAATGTCCACCAGAGTCCAAGCATCATCGACGAGAGGAGTGCAAGCCTCCCCGTCGACTTCTCGAGCAAGAACATCTCGAGCCGACGCATAGAGAAGAACTAAGAATAAGGACGACATAGCCAACACAAAGTTAGTGACATCCATCCTACCAACTTACATACCCCCTCTGAGCGGTGAGATTAACAGAGATAGTGTCCCTAGAGACTTTGGATACACCATAGTCACTACATATCTACCGAAAGGAGTACGCACCTACCGTGCAAATCAATACAATGTTATAGCGTTGAAGTTTTGCGACTTCAACCTGGGGGACCGTAAATTTTACAACATGATCGCCCCATATAAGTACTTGATGAGAAATAAGGGAAAGAATTCAAATCTCATCCCTTAGCAATGGATGATGAACCTTGCGCAGTCTAATTTGTTGAATGTTATGAAAATACCGCACTTCGGCAGACACTAGGAGGTGAATGCTTGTGTAAAATTGTTGCTAGCAAGTTACCACGGAGGATACCTGTGGTTAGACCGTCGCATAACTATTGATCCAACATTGATCAATAGGATCACTGGGCTTAGCATGCAGGGCCCTGATCCCCATGAGTACTATCCTGGAAAGACCACAGATCACGCTCTTGTGCAGAATATCAAAGAAGCCTATGTCGATGTTGAGAAATGTGTGAGAGGCTACAAGGTAGCTTCTATTGAAAGGAACAATGCACCTCGCATGCCAATTGATCGCAAGGAAGTTGGTATGCAAGAATCGACCAACACAAGTATCTGGATTTGTAGTTGATCTCGCAGGAAAGTGTGCAAAGGGACTACAGATGAATTGGGCGAAGTACCTGGTGAATCAACTGGTGATTGACTACAGAGAAGCCTAGAATCAGAGGCATGAATTTGATTTTAGCCGGCTCCTGATACTGATCGCTTTTGTTGCATGGGAGCTACCAGAAGGCGCAACGTTCCTGGACCTTGACCCCTTTGAGCCACTAGCCACTTATGGTACTTGAACGACATGAGAAAGCACTGGAAATCGAATGTCATTTTCCACGCGTACTATCACCAATTGGAAGCATCCATAAGCAGTGAACCTCACATAACCCCAAACACTTTACAGAGATTTTTACCTTTGATAAAGTTCAACGTTGAATGCCACTTTATATACCTAATCCCACGCACTGATGAGCACCAGGAACAACTTCAGTCCTATTATAAGCTGACAGAAGAAGACCTGGAAGAGATCACCAAGGAATGGTTGGTGGACCTCCTTATTTCAGTAGACCTCGCATAAATGTCCAACATTGACAGCCCCAGAACTGCGTAGGATACACCTGGGCCCAGTAAGATAAAGAAAGCAAAGACGTTGAAGAATACTGAAGCAGTACATGATGTTGACAACCTATCTATAAGGATGACTTCCATTACACCAAATGAAGAAGGTGATGATGAAGAAGGTACAAAAATTGAGCAACAAAAATTCGAAGTACCACCGCCTAGGGACAAAGAAGATTCATTGAAGAAAAGGAAGGTCTCACCTATGAAATATTCCTCCAAAAAGAAACCAAGATGCAAATTGCCCTCATATTGGATGACTTTGATTTCATTGTTGTAGTGGTCAATGATGCTTCAAAGGAAATCATAGAGAAGCAGAAGGCGAAGCAGGAACAAATGTATAGACAAATTGAGATCGCGTTCCAAGGAGTACAACAAGCACTCTAGTCTAGCGAAGTAATCTCGACTGCACCTCTACCAGAAGGAACAACAGAAGTGGGAGATGAATCAGTTCAACTCCGCAAGATTGCTGATACAGTCGAAGTACGCCTTTGACATGCTCAGGAAGAAAAATCATAGGCCACCCAGGCCCTAAAGAAAGCACAAGAGGAAATTACTGAACAACGCCAAGTCGCGCAACAAGAGAAGAATGCTCTCCAAGAAAAAATTGAAGAAGATAGAGCGAAGATCCAAAAAGAGAAAGAGCAGTTTCTCGCAAAGCAGATAGGAATTGAAGTAGTCAACATAGCATTTCGCTCTATGACCATCTTAGAGTAGAAGACCGAAGAGCCCATAGAGCACCAAGTGATGAAGTTGGTTGAAGTTATTTAGCAACTTCAACAAAGGGTCGTGGAATTAGAGCTTCAGACCATACCACAGACTCCATAAGAAGTGCATGACCAACGAGAATTGAATTCTCAGAGTGTAGTTGAGAGGATTAAAACACTTGCTGCAGAATGTAAACAACTAAGTAGCAGAAGCGCACAGATATATGAACAACTATCTGAAGACCCAGAATTGAAGAAACTGGAGTCCCAACTCCAGGAAGCAAAGCAGTACGCATATACAGTATAGGCGCAACTCAAGCTCCTATCACCCATCGAGAGGATGAAGAGATCCCAGGAACAATGCACTACCCAACAACTCATTCTTAACATGCAGAACAGAGTGAAGGAAGTCACCCAGAAACTCCATCCAATCCAGGAGGCGACCTACCTACTGTTTGAAGAAATTGAAGGCCAAGGAACACTACTAGAACAAGTAGTTGTTACAGTCGATCAACAACTGGAAAGACCTATCAGCGAAGTGGTTGTTCAGGAATTCACTGAGAAAGAAGCAGTAGCACAGAGACAAGTCGAAGCAGCTTGAGCCAAGCTCGAGACCTTTGAAGAAAAGTTACCCAGACCTGTGTGACTTGGGATGAGTCACAGGTGAGTCTTGGGGGCCTATTGGCCCTAACCAATTTTTGAGGAACACTTGGTCATATTTGACCATTTTTGGCCTTTGACAGCTTGTCAAAGATGGAGCGCAATGCGAAGCAGAAATCGTGGAAGCTAGACCCCTTTTTGGGTCATTTTAGGGTTTTGGGTTAATGTAATGGGAAAGGGATGTTGGCTCGTGGGTTTACCCACGCTTAGGCCCACTTTTGTATGTATAAATAGATGTGAAGTAGATGTGAAGTAGATGTGATTGCTTAGTGCAATTGGTAGTGCATCTATGTGATGTTGAATAAGTGCTCCGTGCGAACTGTGTAAGGCTTGCAAGGCTAAGTGCAAGTTACTGTGAGGTTGCTATAGGAAGCTAAGTGTTGTAACACAAGGAAGAAGGATCTAGTGAGTTGGGCATATCTTCTGTCCTATGCAAAGAATGGTTTTAGAGGCTTTGTGTTGTAACCTTATTAACTGAAGCTAATAGGGAAGAAGACTTTGTGGACGTAGCCCTAAGGTGGGGTTGAACCATGGTAAATTTGTGTGTTGTGCTATGTGCCTCGACTTGATGTGTTTGCCTCTTCCTTTGCTAAGTGATTTGATGTGTTTAGATAGATCTATTTATGCTCTGTTCTTCCGAGATATGAATAAATGTTAGATCTGGTATGTAAGATGCTTAGTGCTTGATCTATCGAATGTAATCTATCTTGTTGTGGCTAAGTGTCGAATTATCTTAAGATCTAAGTACATACTGCAATGCTCTGTGCTATCTGCGAAGTATCATAAGAGTTGAATATTGATGGATAATCTATGCTAATTGATTACTAAGTGTTATAATCACAGATCTGTGTCCCAGCTAAGGTTGTAGACACCTGAGTCTTGCAACCACCCCTGCCCCTACCTCGAGCGAGACTTCATCTGCTTCGTAGGTGTTGCCGAAAGGTCTAGTAGTTAGGGTTTTGTTGGTGTGTTGTTGTAGCATTGAACCTTGGGTCTGCCCTTGTGCCAACAGGTCCTTTCAAAGGATGTTAGAGACCTTGATTAGATTTCTTGATAGAAATGAGGCTAGGGTGCTGGTACCCCCTAAGGGTCCACCGTGTTCCCTAGCCGGTACTGGTAGCGTTCCTAGAGAACTCGAGAAGGTCATGTTTCCTAAGTTCTTCCATGGCACGGATGGCATAGCCACAGAGGCATGGTTGGAGAATATGGTGATGTGATTTTCACTTTGCAACTATACCTCCAACATGAAATTCTGCATGGTGTTCTTTCAGCTGAAGGGGAGCACTCTTCTATGGTGGAATACGCTCTTGCCACAACTAAACATGGTCGTTGAAGACGTGTCATGGGAACTGTTGGAGGAGTCGTTCCAGGAAAGGTATATGTATGAGGAATTTATTGAGAATCAACTCAATGAGTTTAATGCATTACAACAGGGAGATTGTAGGGTGCCTGAGTATGAGGCCCATTTTTTGGAGCTGCTTAGGTATGCTTCACATCTGAACACCGAAAATCTCAAGGTCAAAAAGTTTGTGTTTGGCCTTAATGTTGGAATTCATGTGAAGGTGAGGATATCAATGCCTCAGATGTTGCCCAATGTTGTCTAGAAGGCCCTCATAGCTGAGGAAGATCTGATCAATGGGGGTTAGAGAAGGACTCTTGTGAAACCGATGGGACATGCGACATTTGGTGAAAAACAACATCAAACATCATCTAGACATCCACCAGGGTATCAAGGCACTTTCAGAGGATCCATGTTCACGACACCACAACGATCGGTGCCTTAGCAGAGGGCTCCTTACAGAGGACCACAACACCAACAACAACAGTTCAGGCCTTTTTAGTAGAACAGACTAGGGTTTTAGGCTGGTGGTCCATCAAATTCTAATTTGGGGACCAGGAGTATTATACCAAAGACCGTATTTTGGACATGTGGATAGCCACATTACTAGTGTGACTACCTAGTTGAGAGGGACAAAGCAGTTAGATCATTCAGACACACTACCATAGGATATTTGGGCAAGGCCCATTGGATCCATGCAGTGGTGAATAACCGTCAGACCGAGCACTAGTCTACTGTGCTCAAGACGTCGGGTACCATTGCTGACCAAACCTTTAGTATTTTGATAGATCGAGGTGCTACAAAGAGTTTTATTTCTGGTGAAGTGCTAAAGAGAATTAAGGTAAACTTAGTCGAACATGACGAGTTTAGCTACATGGAAATGGCTTTGGGAGACAAACAAAAGGTGGGATAAAAGTTTACGGGCTGTAGCCTTAACCTGGGAGATTGTTTCATGAAGGCCAACCTGTATGTTACGATCTTAAGATTTTATGATGTCGTAATCGGTATGGACTGGTTAGAATTTCATGAGGCCATACTCATCTGTAAGACAAAACAATTGAGTTTGATCGATGATGAGTGGTTGAGAGAAGTGATTGTAGGAAGAAACCAGGGAGTTTCCCTAAGGTTCATCTCCTCCCTACAACTACAAAATATAATGCACAACGGATGAAAGCTATATGAAATCCTTGTGTTGAATGAAAAGTATGTGGTGAAAGCACTAGAAAACCTTCCAGCAATACGAGAATTTGCGGACGTATTCCCAGAGGAGTTACTAGGGTTTCCTGTGAGAGGGAATTGGAATTTACCATCGACCTAAAACCTGGAACTGAATTGATAACAAGAACGCCTTATCGGATGCCGACCCCTGAGCTATAGGAGTTGAAAATGAAACTAAAGGAGTTGATGGACCTGTGAATAATACGTCCAAGTGTGTCACCTTGGGGTGCACTTGTTATTTTCATACGGAAGAAGGATGGGTTGTGGAGACTCTACATGGACTACTGTCAATTGAACAAGGCAACGATCAAGAACCAATATTTGTTGCCAAGAATAGATGATTTGTTTTATCAAATGAAGGGCACGATGATGTTTTCGAAGATTGGATTGAGATCAGGGTATCACCAGTTGTAGATCAAAGAGGAAGACATTCCTAAGACCGCACTCAAGACAAGGTTTGGACATTACGAGTGTATTGTTTTACCATTTGGAATGACAAATGCCCCGGGGGTATTCATGAGCTTGATGAATGGGGTGTTCCACGAATACTTGGACAAGTTTGTTCAAGTATTCAACTATGATATTTTGATATATTCTCGGATGATGGAAGAACATGATGAATATTTTCCCTTGGTACTATAATGTCTACGAGAGAATAAATTATTTGGGAAACTGTCGAAATTCCCTTTTTATCAATCGAAGATTCATTATTTAGGGAATGTCATCTCTGACAAAGGTATCATTATGGATCCAACTAAGGTAGAGGCTATTATGGAACGGCTTGCGCCGACAAACGTTCCCGAAGTATGCAGCTTCATGGGTTTGGTGAGATATTATCGACAATTTGTTGAGGGTTTTTTGAAGATAGCAAATCTGATTACGGAGTTGCAGAAGAAAAAGAAGAAGTTTGTATGGACCGAGAAATGCACAGAAGCATTTCAAAGTCTTGAGGAGTTGTTGACGAAAACATTGATACTAAAGGTCCCTGACATGGATGATGACTTCTTGGTATGCACAGATGCATCCAAGGAAGGCTTAGGTAGAGTCTTTATGCAATACGGTCGAGTGATCACTTACATCTCAAGGAAGCTAAGAAAGCATGAGGAGAACTATGCGATGCATGATTTGGAGTTATTGGCCATTGTGTCTGCCCTGAGAGTGTGGAGACACTCCATGATTAGACGGAAATTCAAACTAAAAACATACCACTGTGGTTTGCAACACTTTTTTACGCAAACTGACTTGAACGCGCGACAAAGGTGTTGGTCAGAACTGCTTAGCAAGTATGATTTTGAGATTACCTACATAAAAGGAACAGTAAACAGAGTTGCAGATGCATTGAGTCAGAGACCATGCATATTTTCGGTGATAACTCTTCAGATGAATATTCGTGAAAAGATTCTAAATATATAGCACGACGATGGCTAGCGTAAGGAGGCTAAGGAATTTATCGGACAAGACACCATGTTGGTACCAAAATTTCAGGGATTTACTATGTACAACGATGGATTATTGAGATATAATAACCGGATTTACGTACCGCCAAACGATGAATTGAGAAGTTTTATCTTAAATGAATCTCATCTAGGAGTCACGAAGATGAGGGAAGACATTAAACCCTTATTCTTCTGGAAAGGAATGAAGGCGGACATAGTCAACTACGTGGTGAGATGTCTAGAATGTTAGTAAGTGAAGGTTGAACACATACATATGATAGGATTACTACATCCACACACTATTCTAGAATCAAAATGGGAATTCATTTCGATGGAATTCATTATTGGATTGTCGGTGACGACAAGGAGGCATGAGTTGATTTTCATGGTAGTTAACACTCTGACAAAGAGTGCACATTTTATCCCTATGCGTACAACGTATCAGGCGCTAGACATAACTAGATTTTTTATCAGTGAGATATTGAGACTGCATGGTGTGCCTAAGAGGATCATATCTAATTGAGGATCGATGTTTACAGGACAATTTTAGACTAGCTTCCAAGAGGCCTTGGGAACCCAACTTAACTTAAGTACCGTATATCACCTAGTGACAGACGGGAAAAAAAAAAGAACAAAGAAAATATTGGAGGATATGTTGTGTATGTATGTGATGGACCAACAAAAGCGTTGGGAAGAGTTCTTGCCACTAGTAGAGTTTTCATACAACAACAACTATCAAAGAACCATTAAGATGGCACCATTCCAGTTTCTTTACGGGCGACTATGTCAAACACCTTTGAGTTGGGATCAACTTGAGGATAGGGTCTTGGTAGGACAAGAAGTGATCCAAGAAATGGAAGATAAAATGAAAATGATAAGACAAAGGATCAAGGAAGTGCAGGATTGACAGAAGAGTTATGTTGATGCACATCGCATTGATTGTAGTTATGGAGTTGGCGATCGAGTATTCTTGTGGGTGAAACCACAAAAGAGTTAGATAAAGTTTGGAAAGGGTGCTAAAATATCTCCTAAATTTGTGGGACCTTTTGAGTTTGTGGAAAGGAAGGGGCCCATGGCCTATCGACTAGACTTGCCTGATTCTTTGAGCCGTATGCACAATGTTTTTCATGTATCTGTCTTGAGACATTATGTTAGCGATCCTACACATGTGATTGACATGAGTTCTTTGCAGGTATCAGACAAGGGTGTGCTCATGGTGGAGCCAATCTACATTCTGGACCATCGCATTCGACAACTACGACATCGAACATTCGATCAGGTCAAGTTACAGTGGGAAAATTATAGTCCACACTCGGCTACCTCGAAGGACACATATGATATCCACCAATAGTTTCCATTTTTGTTGGATAAATAGAAATTTATATATTGACAGATACTTTATTTTTGCACTTGTATACTGTGAAACTTTGGGAACAAGTTTAAAACAAGAGGGGGTGTATGCAACATCCCACTCTTGTGTGCATATGATGTGACTTATTCTTTGAGGACACTTGCGTGCAAGTGATCCAGTTCATTATATGATCGTCTCTTGCACTTATGGATTCTGATGATGAGATTGTGGATTATGATGTTATGTTATGTTATTTATGTATAGACGAGTGTTATCGACTGGTTTCTCCTAAGTGTGAAAGACTCTTGACAGATTGAGGATGTCAATGGCATCGATGGACCTCCTTGGACTCCGGATCAAGTTGGGGAGTGGACTGTATATGGTTTGGGTATTTTTGTTTATGCATATATGACCTATGATCAGATATATTATGATGTTGTTTATGGATCGTTGACATGTTTCGTTGATGGGTGCAGGCTGGCGATTGCTTGCTAATCAAACTCACATTAGGAGTAAAGGGGCCATGAAAAAAAACCATAGATATTGAGGGAGAGGTGTGGCCCCAGACCTTCCACAGCCTACTAGCACTCCTGTCGTGGCTCAAATTGTAGGTTAACGATTACCTAGTTCGAGAGATCCATGTTGTCGTGAGGGAAGACTGAGACAGTTTCTCATGAAGATTCTAAGGGGTACGCAATAAGGTAGGGCCCTTATTCCTTAGAGGCCCTTAGTCTCCCACAAGGTCGGCTAATGGAGTATTGACTCCAAGGGTTGGACGTCTACCAAAATCAACCAAATGTGAGTGGCACCCTTGGAGCATGTAGTGTGTCTTGAAGGGCACGTCGTGATTTTTAACATTGGTGAGTCAATGAACCTAGGTTCCTAGAAACCAATCTTTTATTTTGACATGGCCAGCCTTAAAATAAATGTTGTATGAGTAAAGTTTATTAATTATAATTTTTTCCCTAAAAAAATGCTAAGCCTAGTTGAAATTAAAGACTAGGTCTAAATAGGGTATGAGGACTAAAAGTTAATTAATTAATTAATAAAAGGGGGGATGAAGAAAATATCAAATTAAGAATTTAAAGGAGAAATAATTTATCTAAGAATTAATTACTCTTTATCATGCAAAGACATGCTAATTTGGAACTTAGACAAAAAGGGGAAATTAAATGAAAAAACGGAATATGGAACATAGAAAGGAATCTAGTCTAGATAACTTTCCTAAATAAAACTCAACTAAGCTTTAAGAAATGCATCAATCATTAAAGGAAATTGAGGGAATAAAACAAGGAGCATTTTTTGGAATGCTTTTAGGTGGGTGAGGGAAATTGGAAATTAATTTAATTAATTAAATGAATTTCTGGTGCAACTAAGGGATTGGGTGACAAGTGTATGGGGAAGAGTATTTCCTAATTATTTTATAATAAAAGAATTAACAAGAAATTGGCTAGTTGTCACTAAGAAGAACTCTATAAAATTAATGGGGGAGAAGAGGAAATGGGGACGACTGGTATGCGCAAGGTTGTGCTATCGGATTTTTCTTGATTGATTTTTCTGAACTGATTTTTTTTGTGGGAGTTGGGATACCTAGTTCGAATAGAGAGTGGTAGCTCGACCTTGTGAGGCGATCTGGGAGATATCTTTATATGGTTTGTGTGAGTGGTCCCTTTGCGGCTCAGGGGGCTTAGAGGGAAGAAGAGTACCCCTAGCATTGGCTGGGAGGTACTGATGAGGTCTCAACGATTAGCAATCAGGAACGAGGAGTATTGCCAGCATTTGAAGAACATCAACAAGCCATCAGCCGGTTACGATACACATTTTTAAAAGTTGCAGTTGTAAATTAGTTAGAATTCATACATAGATTTATGTGTTGATGGAATTGTAATGGATGTCTAATATTGTTGGGAAAGTTTGCTTGAGGGGTTAGCTAGGAATGAAATTTGATGGATTGGTTCTCTGGCTTGTTTATTTTTCCAATTCTCCATGTTGATGAAAGGGGCATGGATCTACGCCCTCTTGCTTTCTCAGCTTGTAAAACTCAATTTTTACCTCAGCGACTTGGTGTTTTACCTATTTCTTTCTCAACTTGTAAACATCCATTTCTATCTCTACACCTTGTTTTGTTTTTTTATCTCTGCGCTTGGGTGTTTTTCTCTTTGCATTGCATGAAATCGAACACATCTGTTTGCTTGTCTATTGTTGTGTTTTTACTGTTCTTTACCTCTATGTTTGGATTTGAGCCTCTGCCAACTTTGGGGCAGTTTATCACCGCATTTATCCTTACTTGTTCACTATAATTTTTGGCAAGCCTTCTCTCCAAGGCCCAATGAAATCATACCTTATTTTACTGTGAATTTTCCTCTTTCCACTCAAAAAAATCCCCTTACCTTGAGTTACGTGAATTACCTTTCTCCCTCGTTGTAATTGAGTAACATTTTCTTTCCCAAACTTTTCCTTTTCCGCTGGGAGGTGCCTTTCCCAACTTTATTGGCCCTACATGTCTGCGGTTTACATTGTGCAGTGTTTGCTTGATTACGACCTGTTCCCCTCTCTGAAAATGGTAGTGTGGATGACCATTTTTTGGGAGCGCCATGCGACATCTAGTTGATTGTTGTTCTTCTTCAATTGGATTTACGATTTATTTTTTTACCACTTCTTCTTTTCGAACTACCCTTCACTGATTGTGAACCTTAAACCTAGGCGTTTTCCCCTTTTCCTACGTTTTATTGAGGTTTTCGTTGTCCAGTCCCGTAGTGTTGTTGCTAAATGAAGAGTTGCGTTGTGGCGCTTTTCGGATGGCCGAGGGATATAGAATATAGGGTGGCTTGAGTCGTTGAGATACTTGTGGATGATGTGATTTATAGCCTAGAAAATCACCCCTGTGCTTGAGCATAATCGCCTAGCATTGCCCCTTTTCCTTGCAAATTCTGGTATGCAATTTTCACCGTACGTTTGATCTATCATAGGTGAAGCGAACCCACCTCATTGCTCAGCGCATTATTATCCATCACCTTTTTGGTTAGCGAATTGTGAGGAGAGGGCTCACACAGAATTTAGGGTAATTAAAAGTTGACAGATGACTTTGCGTTTCCAATGCCTTAATTAATAATGCATTTTATAAGAAAAAGAATGGTTGCTTCTTAATGATATATTGATGTTTAAGTTATTGCTTTCTTATTTTTGTTTCCATGATTGAGTTTGACAATAAGTTAATTTAAGATTGGGTTACTTTGTTATTATTGCATGCAATCATATGTGTGGTTACCTTGTTGTTATGTAATGTGCTTGAATTCCCATATAATAGACGGTATTCACATTATTTAATTTTTAGACTATGGAATTCGAATTTCAATATTACAATGGTATTCTTATTTTAATTAAAATTGTGCTTTATAAATTACAGTCATACATACTTCAACCCTTTGGTTATTGTATTCCTTCCTTTCATTTTATAATCCTAAGTGGCTTGGGTCAATTCACCTTTATCAGATGTTTTAGTTGGGATTCCACTTGATAACATATTACATAACCAATGCAATGATTGATATTTTGTTGGGCCTTGTACATGATTGTTTAGCATAATAAATTTTAAATTTGGACCTTAACGTATGATGTTAAGGTAGGATTTGTGTTAGGAGTTCATTGCGCCACGCATAATGGGTAGCCTCTCTTGCGCAATGGCCTTTCAGTGTCGATGAATGACTAGTTAAAATAATTAGAATAGTTGTGTGCATTGATTTTAAATATAAGGTATGTTGTGTATATATTAGACCTCTTGCATGCAACAACAACATGATGTATGGAGAGGTTGTTTAGTCATAGGACTGCTCGCATTGTGAAAAATTTTCTAATGTTGTTTACATCTATTTTCTTCTGCCCTTGGAGATCAATGTTGTTGGATTGAATGAAAACTTGATTTACTTGCGCTGCATAGTTAGAATTTTGATGTTACCTTGCTCCTTGCATTAAGTAGATGTTGATCTTGCGCCTCGAATTTAAATTAAAGTTTATTAAATTGTGCATGGTTAATGCAAGGTAGGATGGTTTAGATCTTGGAATTCTTGCGCATTTGGATTTTATGTCATAATTGATAGTTATAGATTTTAGACTTCTTGCGCACAAGGAAATTATGATAGTGAATTATTGTTAGACCTTAGATCCTTTGCACAATGAATTAATTGATGATATTCCTACGCCTCAACTCAAGGCGATGTATGATTCATGTATGTGATTAGATTCCCTTACACAACAAATAACACAGTCATTTACCTTGTGCCTTCTCTTATGTTGTCATATGATAGATTAACAACCTTTGCTTGTGTCATTAATGTACTAATGAATGATGGATTAACAACTTTTATTTGCGCCATTAAATTATTAACGAATGATTTTTATAGACATTAGACTTCTTGCACAAATTGGAAATTGATGTGATATATGATGAGTTATGTGTATGATTACTTGTGCGCCATGTTTAATTGATGTTTAGGATTGATGGATTGATGTGATCGATGATTGTAGACTCTGCTGATTTTTCTAGTTGCTTGGATTGATTGCATAAGGGGATGTAGACACCTCCTTGTTCCTCATAACAGTTACCATACCTGAGACCTTAAATGGTTAAAATCAGTTGGAACCTAGGATTGAGCATTGCTAATGTGTCATGGAGGTCCTAACCTTGTAGGGTAGGTTGGGAGGGTAGTAAATTATGTGATTCTTGTGTTTATCCTTATGACTTGTTATGCTACCTTATGTTATTCTGGTGTTATCTAATGATTGTTCTTATGAGGTGTGTTGAGATTTTAAGATCTGTACTGCTATGTGTCTTTATTTGTAGAATACAATGATGTTGGGATGTTGTTAATTAATGTGATAATACATCGATATGTGTGTTGTGGTTCATGGTGATGATGTGTCGGCATTGTGTCGTAATTTATTGTTAATGCATTAATATTTTTTTTGTTAATATATGTGAATGATGTGTCAGTGATGTTGCTATTATTGTGAGAGGTTGAAACTCAAATCATTGTAAACATCAATTTTTCGGTTGCATTTTCGGTAGTATTCGACACCCCCCTACTTCTTGGAAGAAAGCAAGAAAACTTCAAGTGAGCGTGAAACAAAATCAAGTGAGCAATTCAAGTGAGTGAGTTGCAAGCAAGCCTTATTTTTTTTAGTCAAATTGTAATCAGGATCTACCTAGACAAGGATACCTCCTTTAGTGTTTTGAAATGGCTCAAAGTCTCGAATTATTAGAGTTTCTAAACACTCTAATAAACACCACTGAAGGCAACGCAATGATATTGAACAAAGGAACTCTTCAATCAGTGGTAACTTGTTTTCAAGTGATGGAAGCTAAAGTTAGACTTCTTCAATCTCAATCCCAACTATTGAATGATGAGTTGATAGATCTCAAAAATCAACTAGTGAAGTGTTTTGAACAAGGTTTTGTTCAACACAAACCTCTCTATGATGATGATGATGATAATGATTATGTTCAACAATCGGTGCAAGACCAACATAGTGATAAAACTTCAGAAGAATTTTCAAATGAAAATGAAGCTATTATTGAACCTACATTTCAAGATTTTTCTTTTGAGTTCAGTGAAGAAAACCTTTCAATGATGCAGCAACATGCAGTAAATCAACTTCCATAGATTTCAAAGAAATATGTTCATAATACTCTCGCCAAGCCCATCATCAGTCCTTGGGAAGAAATAATCTAAAACAATAATAGAAAACGACTAGGATATGACAAAGAAGTTACCTTTCATATTCCCAATTATTCTAGACCAATCCAGTTCCAAAGTGTTGGATTCCTTCAAGAAGCTTCAACTTCACATGTTCAAGTTCAACATCATAGCGCGAAGTTCCAACATTGCAATCGAGTTGGTCACAAGGAGAATTAGTGTTTTTATATCTATCCTTTCCAACAGTGTGGCAAGCATAACCATTCTTCAAACAGATGTTCAACACTGAAGAAACCCGCTAGATTGAAGATTCATTATGATTTGATTGATCCTTGGTAGTGGTCATCAACAACCAAGCAATTATATAAGTCTTACTGTAGAATTCAATCTCGAGTATGGACCAATATTGCAACACATAACCTTTTTGTACCTCACATAAGTGGTCCCCTTATGGTGTAGCTTTCAAGCATGGCCCTCATGGGATGAGATAACATGTGGTTGTTTCCACAATCCCACTTTGTGTTGTACACAAATGGAACAAGTGTGGTAATCTCTTGAGCCTAGAGGGGGGATTACAATGATGTAACACTTATATACCTTAACGAGGGAGTTCAAAATCAAGTGAATATGGATCAAGAAACCACTTGTGGTCTCTCCTTTCAGCTGAAAAAGGGGGGAATTGGTGATGGAATTGAAGATGGTTGTCAAATTGAAAGTTTCGACACAAATATGCCAGATGAGCATGAAATTTTCCAGATGGGAAACTGCAGTTTGTAGATAACATAATCTAGTAGAATTATGATTCAATGACTTGCAATTGAATCATACACATGATACATTGGGATGTTGTTGGACACCTAAAAATGTCAAAATTGGTTAGTGGTCATCCAAAAAACCCCATCAGATACATGGTATCAATTGGTCAATGGTTATCCCAAACCACATATTTAGAGAGCACTTCAGTGATACATTGATAGTAGAGTGGTGATACTACATGTTCACCAATTAACAGAAGATGTCAAATTCTTATAGCTCAAATACTTGGCAAAATGATCGAATTGTCAAGCAACCAGGGAATGTTCAGATATTGCAGTTGTTCACTTCCATATCTCATCTCTCTTCCAGATCATTTTAGATGAACCATTCATCATCTAGATTGGCATTTTTTTAGGAAGTTCTTCATTGAGGCTCAGATCAGGAGTTTCAATACGAAGACTTGGAAATAATACCATTTTATACTTCATTGATGGTATTATTGATCAAACTTGTGATTGCAGGGGGGAATGTTAGCCTATGACTTACCTTACCAATCACTAAGTCTATTTGTCACCTATATTTGTATTATTCATTTAGTATATTAGTAATATATCCTCAAGTGATGATATATATAAACAATAAAATCATTCCAAGAGGATAAAAATTTACCATGTTTATTCATGTCCTCTTGAGTTTTGGCTTCCCACCAAATGAGTGTTGCAATTTCCAATCTAAGAGAAGCAAGTTGAATCTTAGTTTCATCATCTTTGACTCTTTGTATCCTACAATACACTTCAATCTAACAAATCTAGTTATATGATTTCCCAACATTTACCTCTCCATTGTACATAAGCAATTCAAACTTAATATAAATCTTAAGAAAAGGAGTTTGTGGAGGAATTTTACCATGTTCTTTTGGATAATTTGGAGGTGGTTGTGAAATGGTAGAAGAAGTGGAATATGTAGGTGAAGGAGGTGTAGTATCACCATTCCCTCCATTTCCTTTTGGATTTTTATCACCACTATCTTCATTACCTCTTGGAGGATTTTAGCCTTCACCTTGCAACCTTGCATTCCTTTCTTCAAACAAAAATTTCACCATTTTTTTCATATCATAAAAAACTTTTCTGAAAGTTTCATCTTTTGAAGTAAGAGTTTCATGACTCTCCTCATAATCCATACTTGGTGAATGCCTCCTTGAAGCTTGAGGTGATTTGTATTTCTCCTTCTTGAAAATTGAGAAATTGTCTCTACAAGTTGACGTTCTCCTCTTGTGAGCTTCAACCTTGTAAGCATCAAAAAACAAACACTTGCAAACAATCAAACCTTCAAAAACCTATGGTCTTCTACCAACTTTATCTAATGAAAAAGGCTTGTGTGTATAAATTTGCAAGTGAAATATTTATGTGACTTAGGCAATTAGATAAATTTTGCAAGCACATAAACTTAATGAGTTTTTACTTAATACGAGTAGCATAAACAATCATAATAAACCATAAAAAATAAGCACATAATACAACAAAATGATAAATGAGTTCACCCCTCTCTTGGAATACATCTCTTGGTCCAACTTCCAATGGATCATTTTCATTAATGATCCAAGTGTCAAAATAAGTGCTTTACAATTCTCACAATGAAAAATAGATGTCTCTAATGGCTCTAGAATGTCCAAAAACCCCTAGCTACACTCTTCCTGCACCTGCTCGTTTGGCCAAAAACTGAGAAAAATACAACTATGGATGTTTTTCCCCAATAGCTTGTTGTACTTGCTCGCCAAAATACACATGTGTGACTAACTTGGATCCCAAGTGTTTCCTGTGCCAAAACCCCATCACACTTGCCATTCTGAATAGTGGGTGAAATTGTCACATGGTTAGAGGGATAGGTGACTAAAAGGGTGGAGGACGTGATTGCATTGTTCCCCATGTGGTCGGGTGACAACCTACATTTTTGTAACCCAACTGGATATCCGTTAGAGCCTCCACATGTATGGTCATGTGGAAGGTTTCAACAATGTGACCAGGGTTGGGGATAAGCCCCATCCCTTTTCCGCTCGAACCCTAGTTTAACTCAACTTTAAATGTAAGTTTTAATCATATAGGTTAAGAAACAACCACGGGCGAGCTGGTAGCCCGACCTTTGCAAAGCCTTTCCGACGCTGGAGGTCCCGGGTTCAACCCCTGCGGACTCCAAAAAAATTTTGAACCATAAACCAATTACTGGGTGCCACATGTTAGTCATGGATTGGTCCACCTCAACACTTTCCAACTCACCTGCCATATCATCCACTTTCCACATCATCTCTTGACACGTCACCTTCCACGCCAATAGTATGGTTCCACTTCCATGTCAGAAGTACGGTCTGCACAGTTAGACTGTACAGACTGTACAGTCAATATTTTTTTTGCATGCTTGGCAAAGTGGATAGAACACAATATCTCAATAATACTATGTCTGTTTGAGCCCGTTCAAATTGTGTTGGGATCCCGAGGACGAGATCTACGTAATGAATTTGTTTTCGAGCAATTCTGAGCACTTTGATTTTTAGGCATATTTTGATCCCCTGGATCAGAAGTAGAGGCTAGATAGCTGATAATATTTTAGTGAAAATATTGTTGTTATATAAAGGAAGAGAGATAAAACAAATAAATAGAATCAGAGCACCAACTTAGATGGATTATGATTAAGTTAAGAAGATATTACAATACTTAATTGTTTAATCTAGAGAATCAATATCAGATGAATTCCATACCATAACTTTCCAATTTAAGTATATGAAGGTTACAGATGAAATGAAAAGACAAAACATGAAATACATACATAATAAATAAACACACACTTCATATCACCATCACAAGAATCACTGGTATGAATAGCAATGTACTTCTACACTAATATTCCATTAAACTCTAGAAAGATTACACAATCCTTAAGAGAAATGTCTTCTACGCTTCTGCCAACCCCATGTACATTCAAAATGATCCAATATAAAGGGAAAATCCATCCCTAATCTAAGGAAGTCGATATTTAACCACTTTCCTTCATTTTTGGTTATAGTTACATTAAAATAGGAACAAACTCAAAACTTCCTGCTAAAAATAGAAGTTTGTTTTGACCATATTAAATACATAACAATATTTAAAAAAATGAATAGTCTTCATCATGATTTCTAACTTTAGGACTGATTTGAGTCACTTAGTATAGTTGGAGATGATCTGAGGCTGATTTGAATGTTGACCAAGCTCCATAGCATGTTGCTGCAACTCGTTGTGTAACTGTGAGCTACAACAGTTGTGTAGAGAGTTTACACAATGGGTGTTTTCTTTAGTTTTATTCACAAAGTTGGTTTCTACAAGGTATCTAGAAGATGGTACTGACCATTCTATCATTCCAAATGATATGCCGAACTGTAGAAACATAAACCTCCATTCCAAACATTACAATTTACTCCAAACTTCAAAAACTCAAAACTTTTTCAGAGCGATAAAACTTTAATCTTGAGATTCAGTGAATATCATACATAATTTGTATTTTTTAATAAAACTATGGTATTGTTTTCAAACTGTCCTGAGCATCCAAACTGCAATTATCATAGTGAGAAACCCATTTCTGCATCAAATGTATCCTTACAACACTTGTGTAGCGTGAAATCACTACGCAAGTTCTGTGCATCGTTCTTTTCCAGAAAAAAAATTATCTCAAAACATTTTAGCCCTTTACTGATAAAAAAGACAAAACTTGAAAATGTGACTCGTGGATTCTATACTTTAGCCACCTGTGCAAGCAGGTCCAAATTTCCCCTGGCTTCATCATCAACTTTTGTTTGTTTCATCCTTAGTTTCAAAGCCCTATTTTCTTTCCTCAATGACAAATTATGTCTATTCAGATTCTTAACTTTCTTGTGCAAAGGTACATTTATTATTAACCTTGCCTGGGAATTGGAAATAGTTGCATAGGCATTGGAGATGGTTGGTCCACACTCATGAAGGTGTTTATCAATTTTTTGCTTTGTTGTTATGTTCTCTTCCCTAAGTTGAATGATCAAATCTTGTGCTTCCCTTAATTGTTTGTTGATCCTTTTGACATTTCTTTCACCTTCTTTAGGTGAGGTAAGGATCTTTTCAGTTGCTATGGGTTGATCTCGTGCATGTGTTTCTTCTACAGGCTTGTGTTTTGAAACAAATTTCCTAGCACAAGATATTTTCAAAGGAGTTGTAGGCTTGGGAAGCTCCATTGTTTTAGGACTCTGCACACTTACTCTCTCTTTACCTTTTCCCTTAGAAATTTTTGTAACTATTGATGTTGATTCTTTCTTTGACACTGATACATATTTTGGTGTTTAAATGATAGAAACCCTTTCAAAAAGATTCTTCTTTATCTCCTTGTTTTCATAATGGAACTGTGCTATGGAATGATGAGCTTTCTTAAGTTGTTCTTGCAATTATTCAATTATTTCATCCTTTTCACCTGACTGAAACTGATATTTACCAATACCTTGAGTTGTATGTTCAACGGATTGTGTGTGTAGGGAAGGTAATCTTTTGTATGTTGATCTTGTGATTGGACTGCTAAGTTTTTATGTTTCAACAACCTCATCAAAAAAGTGTAATTTTTTTCATTTCTTTTTAGCTTGTTGGTTTGGTGAAGAATCTTCAATTTATTTTCCTTCCCCACGGTCATGTTTTGCAGGCCTTTTATCCCTCCTATTAGAATCCTCAGGGACTAAAGGATATTTTTTTCCAGATGATAAGGGAGTATCTCCTTTGGGGTCTAAAGCAATCCTTGCTGAAACTAAGAAAGAATCCCAATCCTTGTTCAATTTCTTAAGTTCTTCCAACACCAATAATTTCACAAGAGAGAAATGAAACAAACTAGATTTAACCTGATCAGCCTTAGCCTGCACTCCATCTGACATTTTACCTAGTCTTATGTATAGGTAAAAAGGTAAATTCAAAGGGGTTTTTCCAGTGAAATGCATTAAAATACCTATATGGTATTGATATACTCTGTCAAACCTGCCCTTACAGGTGAAATATCTTTGAATCACTCTTAATATCATTTCATAGTGTTCCAATATGTACTCTCTTGGAATGGTAGCACCAAAATTTTGTTTTTTATACCTAGGCTTCAAGAAATCAATGTAGAAGATGGAATCAAGGGGCATACCTTTGAAACATTTCTCCCCTTGAGCTAGAATTTCAGTTGCAACAACTATTGTCTCCTTTGACACCTGGAAAGTAATATTAGCAATCTTTGTCTGGATGCCATTGAAGTTGAGGGAAAAATCCTTTGTCAATTGCAAATTATACCCCTAAATTTTATCACAAAATCTCATGCATCCGGCTTGCTCAAAAGAAACCCTATTTTCTCAATCAAAGTCTACTAATTGCAAGTTTTTTGGCTCAAATATTATAACACTCCCTCCCTTATTGTATTTATTCTTCCCTTGAGTTTCCATACTACAGATATATGTTGAAAACATTGTGACTATGGAGAAAAAGAATTTTGATATCTAGGTTTTTGACAAGGACCTTTACACAATGAGAAACAGAGATAGGGTTTGCAACAAATGGGATCAAAGGAACTCACCAAGGTTAAATCCGGTCATTAAATCTCATATTGTATAAAATTAGAATGCTATATGGTAAGAAACATGTCCCCTTGATATTTAAAACATGGAAATTATGCAGGACATGTGATGCATAGTGTATCAATAGGACTTGCATAGAAGATGAACAAAGATTGCATAGTGCGTGAGTCTTCTGAAATTTTCTATGGAAGAAGATTCTAACTGATGAGAGAGAGAGATTTTGCATGGAGAAAGGGAAGGGAAATAATTTCACATATCAAGCAAACCTGATTTGAAAGCATGATTAGGTTTTTTAAATGACTTGACAGTTTGTGTAGCACCAATGTTTTCACAACAAACTGACACAACGTGTGATCCTTTACACGCCGAATATCAAAATCACTTTGGAATATTAGTACATACAACATGATTACTTATGATAGCTCCATATTTCTCATAACATGTCATTATGATTCATGATATCATTTGAAAACACTTCCCCTAGACCTTTGATTTATTACTTGGCTCTTTTATGACATACCACATTAGATCTTATGGCAACAATATTAGACTCATGACTCATGACTTATGCATAAACTTAAAACTTTTCATGAGACTAAATCCTTTAAAAGCATGATTGACTATCACACACTTAATAACTCAAAATAAGAATGTATTGGTCTTCCCAAGACCAAGGCATGACTTTGCAAACTCTTAACACACATATGACTATACCTTAAAATCAAGGACACTAACACATCGTCTTCACTTGCACATTGAACTTTGTCTATTCACACCTGACCATTAGAGTTTTGTCAAGTGCACTGAAAAACTGCTTTTGTGTGTTCCAAAGTTCTTCATTTTTCTCAATGGCCTTTGTTTTTATGGTTTTGAGAGAAGTTGTTTGGTTTCAGCTCTCTTCTACAGTTTTCCTCAAGAGGTCATTTTCTAGCTATATCCTCCTAATTTCATTTTTTCCTCTTTCATTGAAAGTTCTCAATTCGGCCAATTCTCCTTTGATCTTGGTTACCTCTTGGTCCTGTGAGGTCTTAATATTTTTCATCTCACTCACATGGGCCTTTTGGGTGAGTGAGGTTGATTCACTAAATCTATCATGTATATTTTTCTCGTGTTCTTGGAGCCGCCTATCCATATCCTCTTCATGAATTTGCTTGGTCTATTAGATTTCTTTCCTGTGCTCACTATCCATTGCTTATTTGAAAGTCTCCAAGGCCGTTTCCAGCTTCATGGACTGATAATATGTTTACACCTGCAAAGGAATTAAGTGCTAAGGATTCTTGTAAGGCATTATCCTTCACATCAGGTCCACCATTCCATTTGATGTTTCTTTGGGGGGCTCCTTGGATCTCTTCAGCTTTTCCCCTTTTCCTTTTAGGGTTTTTTTTCTTGATGGCTCATGTTTTTTCGTTGTAATAGTAATCATCAATGACGACTACTACTCCTTTCAAACCAAGTCCTTCAGAGGTGAGTGATAGGATTCCTGGAATAGAAGCTAAGGGGGTGCACTCCTCTATCGAGGTGTTGATTAGGTCGGCCTCAAGATTTATAGTGATAATGGAATCAACGCCTGCTAGACTATTATATCAAACCTCAAGATAGTCAACCTTATATTTTTCATTTATTTCATGGGAATTTCTCGGTGCGACCGATGTTGATTACCCTGTGGTTGTTGTTTCCCATTTCCTTGTGTTGACTTTATGTGAGGGGGGGTATTTGCTTCATATTTTATCTAGTGTAGCTTGTTTCTTCTTCATTTGTTGGTATTTTTTCTTGAGATTCTTCATCTTTTCTTTCTAGTTCGGCTTATTTATCTCTCCTTTCCTATTCTTCTTTAATTAGCCTTCCTTTGTCTTCATGTAGGAGGGATTTGAACTGTTACGGTCTCAGTGTTTTGTTTTTCTATTCATATTTCCTAATTTTTTGTTGAGAAGTGTCGATGGTGAGTCTTTATACCACTTATTCAAAACTTAGAGCACCATGAAAAACATCTTCTGATAATCGAGCCTCATGCATAATTTGTTGTTCCAACTTGATGACTTTCATGTTCTTATACACCACATTTCTTCATTTGTTGGTATTTTTTCTTGAGATTCTTCATCTTTTCTTTCTAGTTCGGATTCTTTATCTCTCCTTTCCTATTCGTCTTTAATTAACCTTCCTTTGTATTTGTGTAGGAGGGCTTTGAACTGTTCCAATCTCAGTGTTTTTTCTTGCTATTCATCTTTCCTAATTTGTTGTTGAGGAGTTTCGATGGTGAGTCTTTATACCACTTATTTGAAGCTTAGAGCACCATGAAAAATTTCTTCTAAGAATCAAGCCTCATGCATAATTTGCGGTTCCAACTTGACAGATTTCATGTTCTCATACAACACATTTCAGGGCTCATGTGATTTGGGATCTTCGAGACAGAGACACAATTGATTGAGTGTTTATTGTTCCTTTTCATATTGATTCTTGTTAATTAGAGAGTATGACCCTATCTGGATGGGGAAAATTGGCCAGTACCTTTTATTTTTTTTCTGAAAGGTAGATGATGGCACCCTTTTCCATAGTCTGGTATGCAACCTCCCTAGATAATAGCTTATCAGGCACATACTTGGGTAGAAAGTGTGGTTCTCCTGTGGCCCCATAGATCCAAATGTAAGTGTAGTACTTTATCATGTACCAGTCCCCAATATCCTTTAAATATTTGAGATCCCCAAGAGAGAGGAAGTAATCACAAATGTCATAAAAAAGATGTCATAAAAAATGTCATAAAAAATGACATAAAAGATGGCCTTGTTCAAGGGAGCGAGGAAGTAATAAAATCGGTCATAAAAAAAAAAATCCAGTTGCCTTCCCATAGTTGTGAACAATACAAATGGATGGGGCCCTTTTCCAAGGTCTAGGCCTAGTTAAATGCGGGGAATGAGTTAGTTGCACATACAAATTCTATAAGGTAGGAAGACATGTAGAATCCAAGGTTTTTCATACCTTTGGGATCTTGTCTTCGCTTCACAATGATGAAAGAGAGGATGCTCACCCAATTGAATGCTTGGCTCTTCTGGGATACCATGTATTCTATGGGAAACCACTCCATCCTAAAATGAGTGTTGGTATCCTTGCCACAAAGTCTGCAAATCATGGTGTTTAGCACCTTGTAAGGGGTCTTGAGGTATCATCTAGGGACATGCCTTTCACCATTTTTCATTGGCCATTATTCATCATAGAACCAATCTTCCATCAAGGTCTCAAAATCTTCATGTTTGACCCATAATTGTTCTAGAAAAGACTCGTTCATGGCCACTATAGGATTTGGGATTTGATATCTAGCTCAGATATCTTCTTCTTTGAGCAAAGAAATCGTGAGACCTGAAGTGTTGAGTATCAACCCTATGTATTTCTGCAGATACACAAAACACCATTTAGTTGCGTCATTCTAAGGAAACATCTTTGGGTGAGCAACTATTGTATACATGTTGCTTTTCATTCCTATGTGCATCAATGTCTCGATCATAAGAAGGGAACCTTTCATTCTTGAAAATATCTAGGATATCGACGTATTAAGGGTAGTGTTCCATTCCATCGTGGTTGTTGGTGTTGGAAATGTTAAACGAATTGAGGATTGAAGTTGGAACATGCATTCCAAAAGTTTGGATTTTTCCCTTTGTGGTGAGCATCCTGGACATTTCTTCATTTGAGTAAAAATAGAGGTTAACAGTTAATAGGTTCATTTCAGGGATAGAAATGCCAGTTGTTGGAACAAATATTGAAATTTTGGCTTTTGGTAGCTTAGGAGGAAAAATTTTATAGTGTTTAGCTACCAAAAGTGCAGACTTTTGGTAGCTTAAATCTCAGGTTTCATATGCCCTTAGCTGCCGAAAGTGTATCGACCGAGACCAAGCATTCAAGCATCACGCATAAAGCCACATGGAGGAAGATATCATGAGAAGGCATGGAAAAAATGCAATAAACGGAAATAAAATCACTAAAATAAATTTTTACAAAATGCCACGTCATCATTTCAGGTTTCGGCCATCGGAGGTTTGGCCGACGAAATTTTTGTTTTCTATTTCCCGAAACCTGAAATCCTGAAATTGGGGTTTTGGGACTTTTGGTGGTTTACAGCGCTCTAAGATTGCACTGTTAGCCACCGAAAGACAGGACTTTCAGCAGCTAAGATACCTTTGTTTTTTACGTGTTAGCCACTGAAATTGCAGATTTTTCATATGCAAAAAACTACCTTGGGAAAAAACCATTTTTCTCATCCTTGGAGAAGCCATTTTTCGTGTTCTAATAGTCGATCGACATCTATAGATACTAAGATTTCCATTGGTGTCTTCATAAGTTCATTTGGATATTGTAAAGGTGGTCAAAATCCCCCCGAAAGATGAGGTTCGTTTTCAGAAATGTGGTGTTTTTTACTGTGTTGAGTCATCATTTTCAAATGATGATTCTGAGCGACTCGAATATCATTTTGAGAAACGGTCGGAGGGTTTTGTGCCTAACACATCATAGATCAATAAAATCCCTCATTTTTCCTACAGGTGTCACATATTGGGAGAATCAAATCCATATCCAAGCCCTAATTTTTGGATCTCAGAATTTCCCCGTTTGAGACATGTTTTTGAAAGGCAGATCTGGGGGAAATGGAAACGGATCTCAGGAAAACGAGAGATATTTTTGGTCAGAAAAAATAGATAAACAAAAACCTCTTTCATTTTATACACATCTGTCATGATTCGAGAGATACAAAACCATAACCGCAACCCCATTTTTCAGCAGTTTGGCCCATTTTCTATGGCATAAAGTTTTCGAATTTGATGGTAACTGTTGTTATCTTTTGGGAGGATTTCGACCTCAATACCTACATGAAATGCCTGTTCATTTATAGAGGGATTTTTTTTGGAATCCAAATCATTTTTTAGTTATTTGAAAGGGGGCAGAAGACATATATTATTGTATCTTCTTGAAGAAATAATGAGGGGGGAACAACCTGAGAGCCTTTTGGAGGATGGGTTTGTAATGCATTCCTTTTCAGCAAATATAGAACAGAGTGCCAAGAGATTCTACACCTTGTCACTGTCTAATTATTTCTTCTTCCTGTGTTATTGTTTCTGAAGTTTTCATCACTTCTCTTTCTTCCTTCCATTCATTAATTCAGCTTGTAATGGTTACAATTCAGTGATACTTCTGCTATAGCTAATTCAAAGCATTCCTTAAAGTGCAGTTTTTCCTCTATTTTGCTATGAGTAGAAAAAGACCTTCATCTTAATTGTTTTGCCTTATTTACAAGTTTTATTTGTTCATAGATTTTCCTCTGTCTTGCTATGAGTAAGATAAGACCTGTGTTCAGATATTTGAAGTTTGGTGATATTTCTTCCATTGAAATAAAGATTAGACCTATCAGAATTAAATACCTAACTCTTTGTTTCAGTATTCTTCATCTCCTATCCTCTATCCATCTTCTTTATTAAATAAATTAGACAAACGATGCCATGCCTCTTCATTTCTGATCTATAAATGAGTGAAGGGCTTGTTTCTGACCTAGTTCTAGAAGTCTCTTATCACTGATCAATCAACAAATTTTATTTCATTTAAAATGTGTTAAGGCTTGGCTCTATTATAGCTTAGAGTCAACTCTTGCAACAACACCAGTATTCAAGAATTTATAGTATACTCACTCAAAAACAGGGGATGACAATTAATCAAACTGAGAGAGAGGAAAATCGTAGAAACAACCTTTGTTTTTCTTAGCGAGCATGTGAAGAAACCTCGAGTCTTGATGCTCTTTTTTTTTAAATGCTTCACAGATTCCCTCCAGACCCTAGTGTAACAAATGAATAATGTGCGGCACAACTTAGAATTAGTCATAGTAGTACACAGTAGAGTAAATGTATTTGCGGGTATTTGGCAGTTTTAATTGTTAGGGCGTGAGAAAATTTGAAAGATCTAGATAGTCGAATAACCATCATCATCGGTAGTCTATAGAGATGAGATATGTGAATATGTGCAAGGGACAACCTCCAATGACGATAAATCATGATTGGGTTGCTTAATATTAATTACAAGGTTTAAACTTTGAAAGATAACTCCTTTTAAATTTCATCGATATGACCGTTGGCCACTAATATTCTCTTTATTAATGTTCATGAGATGTCGAGATAGCCATAGGGGCTCATTACTTGACAAGCATGAGATCAACGGTGGTGAGGTAATTGGAGACGACCAAGATCATCTAGTCCATAAGATGAGTTAATGTGAAATCATTCGAAAATAGGGGTAGTGTCATCGTCTATGTGTTAGAATATGATGAATGTGATCATCTTACCATAGACAATATCTCTATTGTCACCCAACCATAGGCCGAAGAAACCCTCTGAGCACCTTAACCTTGACAGAGAATCACTCCAGAAGCAAACCATAGGCTAGATATCCAAACAAAGGGTAGCACACCTTTATCAAAGGATAGCGCACCAAACAAGAGCTGGTCAGATAGTCCAAACCATAACCAAGAGATAGTCCAAGACAAAACGTAATCTACTAGCTACTGCAAATGCAACGAAAACTCTCTTCCAGACTTGCGCACAAAACTGGCTAACTGAAGTGCACACAAGTGAGATCTATAGTTCTGAGAATGCCTACCAGAATGAAGACTGGCCTCCTGTATTTATACTAATTCTGGCTAACTTCCTGGGCCGACTTCTCATTCTGGGTACCTATTTACTCAGTATATATTATTTCTTTTGGCCGACTTCTTTTCTTGGAGGCTAATAACCTAATACAAATTATCCTCTTGAGTTGAATTGTTTTCTAGGGTTATTATCCAACTCATTAGGGTTTCTTCTTGATTCCAGTAATATTCTATTCTCGTTAGGTTTACACGTGGAGGTAAATACCTCCCACAACTACCATAATATCAACACTCCCTCCTAGCTAGGGAGGTATTATAGGTAATGGTCTTGAGCACAAACATACCATTCACCCAGTAGCATCAACATAGTTGTATAGACTATCTCATGACTAGATCATGAGCACCATCATCACCATCAATGTCATCAGTTGCATCATCTCTCGAAACCATACTCCATCTGAGTAATCAGACATGATGCTGGATAAGTCAATCACACCACATAGTGACAAAAGAGCCATTCTTCTAATCTGGACATGTGTCCTAGAAGAATAAATGTTCTGAACCATTTTTCGTTTGGGAAATCTATGTCCTTTGATCATCCCTCTAGTTGATAATCATTTCCAACACTACTGATAGTCTTCAAGGCAATCAGAACAATATCATTCAATAGAACACAACTGTGTGTATCCATAGTAGTATACAACTACAATCTAGTGGTACACTACCACACCAAGTATCACGCAGGTACTTGATTAGTGACATATAGTCACAAATAATGGAACACATCCACCATAGTAGTATACATCTATTGTCTAAAGACATATAGTCTTCATAACAATCATATGATGTCAACCTGCACAGAAACAATGTTATGATATAAACTGAATCATCTGGGCCATTCTTCCACTCACATCTATGAGATATGGAAGAGAATCTACCCTCATAAGGTCAAACATCAATGATGAGCTATCTGGACTATTCTTCTCAAGCAAGGAAGAATAACTGTCCTGATTTCTAAGCCTGGACCATTCCCCACCCTGGGCCTTTCCTCCAACACTAAACAAAGTGCAACCTGGAGAGAATGAGTATGCCCTAGGGAATGCCTATCCCTAATTGATAAACCTGGACCATTCCCCACCCTGGGCCATTCCTCCAGCACTAAACAAAGTGCAACCTGGAGAGAATGAATCTTCCCTAAGGAATGATTGTTCGGACCATTTCCTAAGGAAATGACTATCCTACACCAACCTCCAAAACAGACCATTCTTCGAAACTTCTCACAACTATGATATTTGAAATAATGATTGTACGGCGAGGTGGGCCAGTCTTCTTGAGTAACCCTAAAGAAGAGAGATTACCCTATACCATTCCCCATGTTAACCACAATGGGAAATCATTATCTATGGTACATCAACAATCCATCAAACCATTTTCATTACAAAAATGACTGTTCGATCTGGACCATTTTTCAAACTGGAAAAATGTTTGTCCGTCAGAAATCTCAAACCACTTTCTGAACTAGAAAGGAACTGCTCATCCTAGACCATTTTTTGAACTAAAAAATGACTGTCCATAAATCAATAACACATCAGTGCTCCCTCCCAACCTGAGAGTCATTTCTTCCTTTTTCAATAGGGAATTCATCTCCACAAGCTATAGCTTGAGTACGCAAACTCTTTCATCTTGGACAGAAGATTTACTAGAGTGTTTTCTTATCTTATCGTCTATGGATATATATATATATATATATATATATATATATATATATATATATATATATATATTGGAGAACCACTTTCTCCTTTCCGGACTTCATCATGGAGATTGTAATTCTTGATCTCAAATGTACTTCAGTTTTTCTGGAACACTGGTTTTCTCTGAAGGCTTCATATAGCTCTGATCAATAATGTATATCATTGTTGAAATCCTTTTTGGTTCCTGTTAGTTCACAACATCGTGGCAAGGGTCAAACTGGAACATATCCAAGTGGTACTTCTTCGACCATCATGAGAGTTTGTCATGGATTAGTGATCCATCATCCTGAGCTTTTGAGTAACCATTTTGATATAATATCTTTGTTATAAAAAATCTTCATCACGCTTCTGTTGTGCATTGGAGGTTCTCCACCAAGTTGTCTTCTTCCATCTGCATACAATGGTCTCTTTCTAGTATACCTCAAAGCCTTGAGGTTTCTCTTCATACGCTCTTTGTTCAATTTCTCTGGAGAACATTCTTTGCATTCATATGATGTAGAACTCCAACCCATGGATATTGTGGATGAAATAATGACTCATGTAGAGGTATGTATGGTTTACTTGGAACGAGTAATAATCATAGTCTTATCCCTCCATATGGGAGAACCTATAGTTCTAGATCTCTCAATGCTTACATTCATAAGTCTTTCATACACTGTTCTTCATCACAACTTTCAGTACCTCTACTTGATTTCTTTCAGTGAGTTCATATTAGGCTAGTAATCTTGTGATTATTGACACAATGACTGGTTGTTTTGGCTTCTCTTTCTTTCTTGGAATCATCATGTTCTTCCTCATGTTTCTATTTAGATCTTGGGTCCATGGAGTTTTCTATAGATTCCATGCTTTGAAGATTCCAACTACTTCCTTTTATTGTAGGATCATGGATGTGGATGGACAATCATGGACACTTTAAGACTTATTTTTGAAGAGGGCTTCTTCTGAAGTCAAACTGAACACGTATTTATTTTCATGGCTGCTACCATGGATATATACTTCATAATCTTTTTTGGCCCTTGGTTATGGAAATAAGCGAAGATCAAGGAAGAAAAGGCAAAATGCGAACTGCGCAGAAGACACAGTGACTGTTACTGGGTCAAAGTGAGCAAAATAGAAGAAAAGACGAAGCAAAGTAAGCGAAAGAAAGTCGTTGGAGCAGGAGATCAAGGACAACAGATCAACAAGAAATAAGGATCGTGGACAACTCAACAAGCGGGAAAAGCCAACGTTGGATGATTTGGAACACCACCCGAGAAGGAAGGAAAGACAGGCTAGCGAAGCCCTAAAAACGCGGGTCAAGTTGAACTAAGGTTTTAGACACCTAGGGTTTTGGTATATAGGGTTTTGACACCTAGGTCTTGGCCTAAGGATGTCGGTGAGTGTTTGTAATGTATAAATAGAGGTCTAGAGGATCTGGGATGGGTTGGTACTACATTGGTTGAGATTTCATTACTATTATGTGATCAAGTAAGGACTATTGTGTGTGAGAGATAAGTGTTGAGTATGAGAGCCTTCTGGTATTGTAAGATCTTCAGCTAGGTACAAAGATCAACCTTGCAGCTGGGTGCGCAGGGAGGGGAGAGACAAAGAGGAGAAGAAAGAAGATTTGCTAGCTAAGAGCACAAACAAGAACTGTATGCTTCATCTTAATACATTATAAAGCACAGTTCTGTGGACATAGCCCTAGAGAGAGCGTGAACCACGTATATCTTGTGTTGTATGTGTGATTGATGTTCTGTTCTTTGTTATTGGTATACTACTATTGCATTACTATGTGAGATATGATAGATATATCTTGCGTAGTATATCCTAGGAAGATAAATAATACTAGATTGTTGTGTGTCGATCACTTTGAACCCACTTTACATTCCTTCTAGTTGTAGACATCTCTGTCTGCAACCCCCACATAACTGCTTCGGGTGAGACTACATCTTCCCCACAGGTGTCACCGAAAGGGCCAGTAGCTAGGGATTTTTGGTGCGCTCTTGGATTTTAACCTTGGTTCTACCCCTATGCCAACAAATGGTTCCATTATCGGGACATGAATCTTCTTGAGAGAAAGTCAAGGTGGTTTCCATCAAAGACAAAAATTCAAAAGTGGATAGAGGATCAAGAAAAGGACTTCGTTGAATCCCATAACAAGAACTCTAATCTTAGTACAGAGGATTGGTTGGAGAGATATATCTTTACTGATATAAACGAGATTTTCTTTGAAGGAATCCATCAAGAGCTATATGAGTGGTTAGCTAGGTTAGCAAATACCCAGTTTGAGATCAGATCTAGACCTCCTATGGTTTGGACATCGACACTGATCAAGAAGTTCAAGAGAGTTGATAATGTCATGTCATGAGTAGTATATCATTGGTTTGATAGCACCATTGGAGGGTACATCACTGAGTTTGTTGCTGACAGAGTAGATTCATATAGCCAAGCCGAGAGATATTTATTCAAGGGATCCAGAGGAAAAATTTTACATTTTCTGAAGCTAAGGATCAAGATGATATTTCATGAGAAGAACATCTTGAAGATACAATAGATTAGTCGGATTTGAAAAATCTAATGTTCAAAAATTCAGATAGTGAAAACGACACGGAGGCTTGACATACATGCAATGGGAGAGAGTTCATAGAAGTTCATCTTATGAACTTATTCAAGTAGAGCTACAGGGACATGGGTTTCTATAATGCAAAAGAGGCAGACTGGACGGACGAAGAACATTCAGAACCCACTAGGGAAGAGGAAGGGAAATTTGAAGAACCTCACTAGGATGAGCCAGAAACTTCAGGAACTACGTAGACCACTAAAGTAAGAATTATTAATCCCCCTGTTGTTTCAACAACACTAAGCAATCAGTATAGTCAGAGTCACCAGAGCCCTCAGAGTACTATTACTAGCAGTTCAACATATAGTTAGACAGGAAACCTAGGAACATCTATGGAAGATGAGATGAGGCTCCCTATCTTTAGGGGAGATGGGTCTGAAGACCCTGATCAGCACTGGTTCCTATGTGAATCTGTATGGAATATTAAAAATGTCACCGACGAAGCTGTTAAAAGAACCCAGTTTAGTACTGTTGTTTCTGAATCTACACTTAAGGCTATAAAGTGTAGAGTCTAAGCATCTGAAATGACTGAAAAGAAAAAGGGGAAGAAACAACTTCAGAGGATGAGGCTATAGCTGATATCTGAGTTGTCTTTGTATCGCTTCTAAATATTCTTGAATATTGATATCCCGTTCAACGACGGCCCATGAATGTTCGAGCTCTGTCTGAGTGATGTCAGTCTTAAGTATGGTATCAAAAAGATTCAAAGCGATGTTGGTTTGATCTGATAGACCGGGTTCGATGTTGGGCTTTCTTACGATGGGTAGAGTCATGGGGAGAACATATATTTAAAAGAGGGTTGATGTTTTAAAGTGCTTATTTCAATTTTAGATTATACGAGGAAAATTCAATGAATCCAAATGAAGGGTTAACGAAATCGAAGGTCGTTCTCTGTAACTGAGTTAAAATATTGAAACCGAGTGTGAAAACATAGAGCTATCAATAATGTGGGGCATCAATTTCAGAGGAATCCCATGCTGTAGCAGAAGAAGAAAGGAAAGGAATACCTTGATGAAAGCATATAATGTAGAGATCTAAGTAATTCACAGGTCTTGTACCTGCTAGTAGCCGATACAAAGGAAAAATGGTAAATAACTAGATAACTAGAATCTGATCAATACAGTAGAAGTTATACTAAATTGTAGCTAAAACATTCATCAAAGACGTATATGTAAAAAATGACATGAAGTAGGAAATAATAGAGGAAAACACATAACTCAATCTTGACAGAATATGGAGTCTTCAATTCGCTTCGTATTAATCTTGGCTAAAAAGAACTTTCTCTATTACATTCTACCACCAAAAAAAACAAGCCTCCCTAGTATCTGATATATTCTGCTCCCAGACCTTAAGCAATATATTCCCTCTAGCTTGTTCAGCGATGGATAATTTGGAGCTACCGACCATCTATATCTTCGGCGTAGCTATAACAGTGTCTTGGAAAGCAACCTGAGCTGCCTCCACATATCTTTCTCTCAAAGAAATATTTTCTAACACTTGATCTATCATCTGAAAGTGGTTTTGAATGGTTCCTACTTTTACAAGAAAGTCTTGTTGAGCGGTTAATACCTTTTGTCGGATTTCGACATATTGGGATCTGAACATTTTTATGTCTAAAACCTCATTCTCGACAACATCTAGTTTCAATTGTAACTCTATAATTTGTTTCCCCTGTTGGCTTACCCGTGTTTGGCTAATTTGTGTTGACTGGTGCACCTGCTCAAGGTCAGATCTAAGTTTCTCTATCTCCTGCAGATCAACTATTCGGGCTTTCTCAAGGATTTTTCTCACCTCATCCCTAGCATTTTCTTTAATAATAGCCACTTTATCTTCCAACTTACCGATCAAGAGGTTCTTTCATTTCAACTAGGCCTTCAAAGTTCCAACTAAGTACTGATTGGCTGTAGCATAAGCCCCTAGTGTTCTTGCTATCTTGTCTACGAATTCTTCCTCTTTCACAACCTTTCCATCTATCCTGATTTTAAAAAATTTAGCCACTATGCTCTCTCTCTTTGATATAATTCTTGCCTCACCATGACCTTCCTTTTTTTATCAAAGAAAAATTTGTTAGGAGGTAGCTCCTCTACAGAAATGGGGGTCATTTCTTCATTGAAAATCCACCTTGCATCGGGATTCCCCTTTGTGAACTGTAAGGGTGTGATAATAGCAATCGGACTGTCGATTTCCTTGGATGGTTGTTTCAGGGTAACCTTTTTGGGGTTTCCTTCCTGTTGGTGGGGGATTTCGGCTCCTCGCTCTGAGGTTCCAACCTCCCTTGTTTTCTCTTCGTTCTTCTCCTTTTTAGGACTCGAGTCCTTTGAACCTTTGGCTTTTGTCTGCTGTGTAACCGGAAGATTTGGGGTTTCACCTTGTAAAATCTGGGGGAGACAACTCCACCTGTGCTCCTGGAATTTAAAGAAATCGGCCTTATCTTCGGGTGGCAGGGATTGAATCTGACTTAGGACTTCTGAGTAGGACCTTGCACCTTAGAATATTTCATCATGAGGGGAATCCTCATGTTCATATCTCTTTAGGCCACAACATGCCAGGTGATTGCTCACAACCTTACTAGGGTCGCGCTTCTTGAACTCAATATCCACTAGCTTCATTTCTTCTAAAACTGTAGCCTCAACTTTGGCATGGCCAAAATCTAACAAGGAATATGCACCAATATGAATGGGGAAGGGCGACCATACCTTTTTTGATACTCCTTTGAGCTCTTTGCTTATTCCGCCGAGCATAGTCTGCCTGGCGATCTCGCGACACAATAGCTTATTTGGCAAGAACAACGGTAGAGCATATGGAGGAGCAGAGGTGTCGAAAACCCTGATATATGAAAATTCCACCTCTATATACCAATTTTCCATGCTACTCAGGTTGGTCGTGAAGCTATCTGAAATCCTGGGCGGTGGTTGGCCGAAGATGGCAACAGGCAATGGCACCATTACCTAGTTGAAGATCTCGTAGATGCCTTTGGCTTTATCCTCCCAAAGATTCGAGTGGTAGACATGAATAGGCTCTGTATTAGATGGATCCCAACTTCAGTTCATTAGTGGGAAGGGTATCATGAAGCATATGGCATCCATGATGTAAGCAAACATAAAGAACAAAGTTTCTTTCTTACTTGCCCTATGTGATCGATATTCGGTAATTCGACTGGTCAGACTGTCAAAAAATAGTTTGGCCCAGTCGAAGGAGAAACCCTCAGCAACTGTATGAATGAGCGGTACCCATGGGAGGAAAAAATGGGCAGTGTCCTCATTCCCATACAACCTGCAGGCCATCATCGCTATGCACTTAAATTGTAGCTCCAAGGAAGAGATTGAATGGATCTCGTTAGTGTCAGCCCTGAATTTCGCGGGGTGTGAGACCCAATCTTTGATCAGATCAGATAAACATTTTGCATATTGCTCACACTCCTTATTCTTGAAACCTTCTATAAATTCGGCATTGTGAGTAAGGTTCGGTGTGCATGACAATTTATACAATGCCCGCAAATGTTCTGGCCTAAAATTCCCAATCGTTACCTTATGTTCGCTGATAATCATCCTGGTCGGGATGTGGTCCAGCGCCCACCTGATCATATCACAATAAGGAACAAGCTAGGGCCTCACCGCTATTTTGTGCATCTCTGCTTGAGCGATGATTTTGTATTTGGTTGATAAGCCATCCTTCTCGGTGTCGCTAGAATCATCTAAACAGTTTACCAACTCAGATTGCAGAATGTTGGAAACGTATGACCAGGTCTTGATATAATTAATACTTCGGGGCAAGGTATCAGAAACAACGTTTGAACCATGACCTGAACTCTCGACAGCGGCCTTTGAAATTTTTCATGGAGCCATGATAGAGAAGCTTGTAACTGGACCTCCTGTCGAAAAAATTGAAAAACACAAACAACGGTTATCCTGATGAAATGGTTCTGCATACAAAATAGAAATGAAAACTGAAATAATGAAGGAAAAACTCTCTATCTTGGTCATTTAAACCCATGGGTGTCCTTGCCAACAGAATGGTCAAATCGCTTAATAGAAATATTTAAAATTAAAAACAAGATCGTACTATCTAACACCTTACTGCAATTCAAATAAATGCCATAAATGCTTGGCGAGTCGTAACATTGAAAAACGCAGGATCATTCAAGACTTCATCCATAAAACACATGTGTTAAAGTTTGTTTAAGGCGCTAATTAATCTAGTTTAGTTCTTTCAATTTGGTGCACTTAGTTTCTAATCCCCTTTTCAACATTCGCCACATCGGGTGTTTTCGCTCCTAGCCATTGATCCTCAAAAACCTGAAATCGCAATGGTGCGAGCTAATAGATTAGAAGTGATTTGACTTAATCCTTTTAATTAATCCATGCTTAGTTAAAGAATATCATGACTTCGTGGATCGAGGTTACGAAGGTGCTTCCATTTGGGGAGACAATCGCCGAGTCGTGAAATCATGATAGTGACTAACTAGGGTTTAAAGTGACTTGTTTCTTGATACTAACCTGGGTAACTTTAACACAACTTTGCGACTTTGCAAGTTGGAGGCTTGAGAAACGTTCAACGCGTAATTCCCGAGAGTGAGGGTACGAGGTACTAAGAGATGATAAGCCTCGCTTAGTCTTTTAGTAATGGTGATTAAACTTAGGGAGTTTTTTTCCATTTCTCACGTCGGGATACTGCGACTTTAGGGGGAAGAAACGTGAAACACACGAAGTCTCGAAAACCAACCTTTTTGGGCTTAAGTATAACATTTAGTGAATTTAGAGAAAGGCGGCTCCAACATAGGCTCCAACTAGGGATCTTGTCTCCTTATGGGATGAGAAGGACAACAGACCAAGTGCCTAAGAAGGGGTA
Source organism: Picea engelmannii (assembly GCA_009831015.1). Taxonomy (NCBI): domain Eukaryota; kingdom Viridiplantae; phylum Streptophyta; class Pinopsida; order Pinales; family Pinaceae; genus Picea; species Picea engelmannii. The sequence goes on from ML783989.1 coordinate 253,602, forward strand.
CATGGAGTCATCAACTTGCTTCGGTGAAACTTCGTTTGGAAAGAGGCTGCAGAAGAAAAAATGAGGTTTCGACTTTAATTATGAAACTTTCCAAAAATTGACATGCTTCCTAAACTCGACAGCATTCCATTCAGTAACTTTCCCTTCCTCGAGGCTGAAATCAGAGCTGCTTAAGATGGTCCAATCAATCTTAGGAAAATTAACAAATACGGTAGGTTTTAGCTTGCATAAAAAAAAATTAAATTCCATGCTTTTAATTGGGGAGACCTGCATGAACTCAAGCGATGGATCTGGTTTCAAAAATGATGATTACCAGAGTGTAGTATAATTTAAGTATGACATCCTTATAGAATATCTTAGATATTGCTTCATTGCCAGCGAGCCTATTCAGTACCCTAGTGAAGTTATCTGGTTCCCTTTATTGAATTTCCTTTCACCACTCCAAACTGTCATCTTGCATTTAAATGTTGACATGAGGGAAATCATTTTTATGAATTTCCTTTCATCATCTCTTTGGACTAGATGGGGGCAATCAATTATGAATTTCCTTTAACCATCTGTCTTATACTTGACCGTCAAAATTCTCTAATAGAAATGAATTCTTCCCTTCGGAAGCTGAGACTTTGAACGGTCCTTACTAGATATGATCAAATTTACCATGTTTTGCCGAATCTTCCCTCCTAGAATCCCATTTCAAAACCAAATCACTAGGGAGGAAATCCATGTTTTTGGCTTTATGATCGAACAACGCTTTCATGTTGTCCTAGTATTTCTACATCCTTGCATCCACCTCGGTCCTGTGTTGTTGGACCTCGATCAACTAATTTATTCTTCTTGTGACGTGGCTTGGCTCTTCTTTCTCATCTTTCCAGAGCTTCATTACAGGGAGTGCCATATTTATAGGTAATATCACATCAGTCCCGTATAGCATTTGGAAAGGAGAAGTACCAATGGATTTCTTCGTACCTATCTGATTTGCCCATAAAGCATACTTTAAGTGTACATGCCGAGATCTTTTGTTTTCGCTCAACACCTTCTTAATTATGGTAATTAAACTTTTATTTGATGATTTGGCTAACCCATTACCTTGAGGGTAATATGTTGTGGAGTGGCCCAATGTGATGTTGTATTTTTGGAAAAACCTGACCATTGCCATAGACTTGAATGCCTGTGCATTATCCATTTCTATCTTTCAGGGATAGCCAAATCTAGACAATATGCTCTCTTCCAGGAAATCTATCACCACCAAATCAGTTGCCTTCCTAGTCAGAATAGCCTCCACCCATTTGGTGAAATAATCTGTGGCGATGAGGATCCATTTGTGTTGAGCGCTGGAATGTGGGTTGATTTCACCTATAAAATCTAACCCCCATTGTTGAAAAGGGACTTCGGTTTTGACAGGAACCAGAGGTAGCACTGGTAGATTCTGTTTTCCTGCAAACAAATGGCAAGGGTTACAGGCTCTGACTTTGACGTTCACATCTGAGAAACATTTAGGCCAATAATATCCCACCCTCAAGATTTTATAAGTTGTTTCCCTCCATGGGTGATGCCCTCTGCACATTCCTTCGTGCAATTCGTTTATGACCCCCTCTATTTCTAATTCTACCAAACAAACTAGTAGGAATCCTAATAGGTCTTTCCAATACAGTTGACTTTCGGATATACAGTACTTCACCGCATGCAACTTTAGTGTCCTGGCTTTAGCTGGAGACAAATCGCTAGGGAATTTTAGGGTCAGTAGGTAGGACACTATATCTTTATACCAATCTGATAAGGAAAACTTCTCTTCGATTATGGAGATAGCTATTTGGTCATCAGGCTTGTTTACGTCCCTATTTCCTTCGTATCCTTGCAGGTTATTTGATCCAAGTGCTATGAAATTTGATTATGCCAAGAGATTAGCTACACATTGTTATTTTACTAGTTTCGTCGATTTTAACTCTAGGTCGAACTCTTGAATTTTAGCAAGCCACCGACCCCTCTTTCCATCACTGTCAGGCTGAACCAATATATCCTTCACTGAACTGGTGGGAACGTATGTGATTACCTTGGAGTGTAGCACGTAAGTTCTAAAATCCTTCAAAGCCTTAACCATAATATACGGTTGTTTCTCTATTATATCATATCTCAGTTCAGCATCTCTAAGACTTTTACTAAAAAAGGCTATTGGTTGCTCGAAACCCTCTTCATTCTTCTGGAGAAGTATTGTCGCCACTGTGTGTTCGGAGGCGAACGAGAAAATCAGGAAATCCTTTAGGTAATCAGGGCTTGCCAATATGGGTGCTTCACTAATAACTTTCTTGATGTGTGAAAATGATGCTTTAGCCTCTACCATCCATTTCACTTCATTGTTCTTCTTTAGTATATCTGTGATCAATTTCACGATTTCAAAAATTTTTGGGATAAATCTTCTCAAAAAAATTATTTTTCCTAAAAATGACTGAATTTCTTTTATATTTCTAGGAATATTTATGGTGTTTATGGCTTCCACCCTTTTAGGGTCGATTTTAATTCTGTCCCAAGACACAATGTGGCCCAAGAGTTTACCTTCTTGCATCGCGAAGTGAGACTTCTTTTGGTTTAAAGACAAACAAAATTTTTGGCATTTTTCAAACATTTGCTTCAAGTGTAACAGATGGTCTTCGTCGGATATAGAGAAGACAGTTAGGTTATCGAGGTACATAACCATGAATTTATCTCTTTCACCAATGAAAGTGATATCCATAGCATGCTAGAAGGTAGCACCTGCATTCATTAGATCAAAAGGCATTTTGTCATACATAAATGTGCCCCAAGGGGTGGTGAAAGTTGTTTTTTCTTTATCATGCTCGTTGAAAGCAATTTGATTGTAACCAAAAAACCTGTCGATCATCAACATCCTATTTTCCCCGACTACTTTTTCCAAAATGTGATCCATTTTGGGTAGAGGATAGTTATATTTGAGAGAGGACTTTTTTATATTTCTAAAGTCTATGCACAGTCTGATCTCCCCACTTTTCTTCCTAACTGGGACTAAGTTCACCACCCAGTCAGAGTACCTGAGAGGTACAATTATTTTTGCATCTAACATGTTTTTCACTTCTCTTTCGACCACAGGCAGTAAAGTGGGGTTGATTTGTATGAGCTTATGTATGAAGGGTTTAACACCAAGTTTCAAAGGTATCTTATTCTCGATCACAGAGGTATCATAGGTTCTGAGCTCAACGTAAGACCATGAAAAGACATCTTTATACCGCCTGAGTAAGTCCTTATACTTGCTTTTTATCTCAGGAGGAAGATACTTTGATAACTTCACTATCCTAGGAACTTTAGTGGTGCCCACATCACAGTCTTCGACCTCCTCCATTTGGGGCTGCAAGGTGGACTTCAAAGGCATGTCGTTTTGATCAAACAACCTTTCCAGGGGTATCAGGCCCTTAGGGATCTTATTACTTTTTAACACTAGTAGGTGATGATTTGCAATTTTTTCTCGGAACTCTTGAGATTCCTCCCCTTCCTGCATAATCCAGGTATGATCGTTTTGGTTTTTCTGGTCAATGTGGGTTTCAGAGAAATCATCCACCATTTTTAGGAACTTTCTAATTTGTTCATCATCTTCGAAAACCTGCCAATGTTGTATGTTGTTTGGTATGGATGGTTTGTGCCTTATCTCTATGTGGTATTTTAATTTGAAAGCGGTAGGGGGTGCGAAAGTCGAAGCTGCTTTGGCCAGTGAATCAGCCTCTTGGTTTTCAGCTCGTGGGATGAAATTAACTTTTACCGATGAAAAGAAATTTTCCATTAGATCCTAGGCACAATTTCTATAGGACCTCAGTCTTGGGTGCTTGACCTGGTATTGTCGATTTACCTTCTTCACAATCAGTTCAGCATCTCCATAGACCTCTAAGTCCTTTATGTTTAGCTTCTTGACAGCTTCCAGACCCAAGACTAGAGCTTCATATTCAAAAATGTTGTTTCTTCAGTCTACATCCCACTGTAACCTGTAAGAGAAGGGAACGCCGAATTCATTTTGAGGTGCTACGAAAATCACTCCCACACCTACTCCTTCACACAACGAAGCACCATCAAAGAACATTTTCCAAGTTCCAGTGTTGTACACGTTTTTAACTGTTTTTTCGGTTTTGATTTCATCGATGTCACTTTCTTCTATATAATTATCTTCAGTATCGTCAAAGGACAGAATACAATTTCCTAGGTCTTGATTGGCGATGTAAATAGGGTAAGTGTTAGGATTTTGTGGATCACTTACTGTATACGCCAACCGTGTTTCCCTGTATAACAGTGTCAACTGTCCACCAAAAACAGGGATTGTGGCATAGGTCATATCTAGCTGAAGGGATCCCCCGAGCTTGGCTCCCCAAGATCTAGATAACAATAAACCATACTTCGGGGGTATATCGGTGACAACTACATCCATTAGGGATTTTTTCACTAGAATCTGGGCGAGGGTGACTACTAAATCTTTGATCATTCCCATGCACTTAACTCTCCTTGAATCGAACGAGTAAAGATCTCCATAGGGTCTGGTGATTTCGAGGCCTAGTCTATCCATAATAGATTTGGGCATTACATTATGAGAGGCCCCAGAGTCCAGCATGCAATTATGAAACAACTGATCGTGCACTTTCAGGGTGATATAGAAGGAGGTGACGATATCTCTAGCACCTTCAAAATGTGGACCAAAAGTGATATTAGGCTTGTCATATTCCATATTTATTACGTCAGACTGACTCTCTAGATCTAAAAAAATTATCATATTGGTTATTTGTTTCGGTACACAGGATTCTTCACCAACTCAACCAGAGGTATTGGTATCTTGATCTTTTTAATCTTGTTTTCTAGGCAGAAATCTCCCGCAATTTTATCTGTTTCCTTAGATGAAACATCAGACTCTTCCCTATCCATTTTATTTAGTAGCATTGTTTTATTTTGAGTGTTTCTGGTTTCAGGTGTCTGCGTTTCGGCTGCCTTTGTTCTTCTTTCTTGGGTTTCAGCCCCTTTTATGTTGGTATTCTGCAAGTCTACCCCTATGTTATTTCACGTCTCGGTCTCTTTCTGGATGAGCTCGTATATTTCACCCCTAGGAAAAATTTTCTTGGGTTGCGCAGTCAACACAGGTTTGTTTCTGGGCCTCAGATTGTATTTGTACTAGAGCTCGGCCATTATGGTGTTATCCATTCTTTGATAAGTGGGATCATAAACATTGTTTAGGTTATTGCCTTCAACCAATGATTGTTCAGTGTTCGGGGACTTCTCATAATCTTCTTTCATCAAGTGAGGTTGTATACAGTCGTCGCCTAAGTTGTTTATGTCTTCTTCCAAGTCTTCGAACTCTTGCATATCATAATTTTCATTTTTTAGAGGTGCCTGGATCTTTTGGTCTTCATTTTTAATTTGTCTTGGTTGAAACTATGTTAAGCCCTAATATTGGCTCATTACCCCTTAATTGGGGCATATTAGATTAGTAATGTTATTTTATTTATGTTGGCTTTAGGCCATTAGTTTTAATTTATATTAGTAATGTTATTTTAATTATGTCGGCTTTAAGCCATTATTTGTAATTATACCTCCTAGTCTCCTATATATACCAAGGAGACATTTTCATTTTGAATCATCTTGTACTTGAACATTTAAGTGGGGTAAAAGGA
>ML783989.1:264532-287279 GCA_009831015.1 Picea engelmannii
CATCTTGTACTTGAACATTTAAGTGGGGTAAAAGGAGGTTGCCCCCTTGAAGAGGCTTATTATCTAAAATTATCTCTTTTTCAAGGCGTTGAGTACTTTTCCTGAGGTTTTTATATGCTATATTGATGTTTGGTTCTTAACAAACTAAGGATTGGGATTTCTCTTGAATTCTCTCTTAACGAATTGATCAACTTTGGATTGGTCTAGCTCCATTCTCAATATTTTGTTTGATAGTTCTTTTATTATCCTGGCTGAAGGGAAGAATTCATTTATGTTAGAGAATTTGGACGGTAAAACTCTCAGCGCGCCTATCAACGGGCGTTATTTAAAGCACTATATGCAATAAATGAGTTATAAATCTCCATTGTATATACCAGTTTGTGTTTTCCTTTTTCTTTTTATAAACTTTTCGGTAAGTTCATTTTCATCGCGAATAAAATAGTCTGTTGATTTCCTAGAAGTAGAGACATAAATTTTGACACATAGAATCCCATAAATCCTGAATCCCTAATACTCTTTGTGTTGTTTCATACAGGCCTCTGAATTACATCCCAAACTGCAAAAGGAGAAAGGGACGACCAAGTATCAGGAAATTGACCCACCTGAAACATATGACGAATATTTTTCTTTTAGAGGAGAACAAAGTGGTAAGGCCAAGGTATGAATTGCCTAAGTATCTAATTTTCAAACGAACATCGCTTAAAACATAGAAGTGGTCTCACAAGTATGTTTTATTCACCTGAGTCAGGATTACATGATAACATACATATTTTTGAGGTCCATAGCCTTCTATCTTTCCATTTTTCATCATTGGTCCTCTCTCCTTAAGCTCTGACACCTGCCCATACCATCCACAGAGGAAAAGAGGTTCTGCTTCAATTTGGGAAACTGGCGAACGTCTCAGGAAGTAAGTTGGTCTTCACGACTCCTCGATCCCTTGCTAAACAAAGCCAAGCATAGGCAGAACCTAGCTCTCGTAGGTATTTTAACAGGTTTCAAATGGTTAAGTCTTACTCAAAAGAAGACCCCTGGAAATGAATTCTCCCCTATTTTCCTGTGGACTAGGGCATTGTGAAGGTTAAGAGAAAGTTGGTCTAGAGCACTCAAAGAAAGTTGACAAGCCTCTGTAATGAATTTGGACGGTCTTGACACAAATATCACAAGCCTCTGTAACAAGCCTCTTATACTTGACAGTCCAAATTCTCTAACAGAAATGAATTCTTTTCTTCGGAAGATGAGACCTTGAAAAATCCATACCAGATATGATAAAATTTACCATGTTTTGCCAAATCTTCCCTCCTAGCATCCCATTTCAAAACCAAATCACTAGGGAGGAAATCCATGTTTTTGGCTTTATGATCGAACAACGCTTTCATGTTGTCCTGGTATTTTTGCATCCTTGCGTCCACCTCGGTCCTGTGTTGTTCGAAATCGATCAACTAATTTATTCTTCTTGTGACATGGTTTGGCTCTTCTTTCTCATCTTGCTAGAGCTTCATTACAGGGAGCGCCAAATTTATAGGTAATATCACATCAGTCTTGTATACCATTTGGAAAGGAGAAGTACCAATGGATTTCTTCATACCTATCTGATTTTCCCATAAAGCATACTTTAAGTGTACATGCCAAGATATTTTGTTTTCTCTCAACACCTTCTTAATTATGGTAATTAAACTTTTATTTGATGATTTGGCTAACCCATTACCTTGAGGGTAATATGTTGTGGAGTGGCCCAATGTGATGTTATATTTTTGGAAAAAGCTGACCATTGCCATAGACTTGAATTCCTGTGCATTATCCGTTACTATCTTTCTAGGATAGCCAAATCTAGACAGTATGCTCTTTTCCAAGAAATCTATCACCACCGAATCATTCGCCTTTCTAGTCAGAATAGCCTCCACCCATTTGGTGAAATAATCTGTGGCGGTGAGGATCCATTTGTGTTGAGCGCTGGAATGTGGGTTGATTTCACCTATAAAATCTAACCCCCATTGTTGAGAAGGGGCTTCGGTCTTGACAGGAACCAGAGTTAGCACTGGTAGATTCTGTTTTCCTGCAAACAACTGGCAAGGGTTACATGCTTTGAATTTGACGTTCACATATGAGAAATGTTTAGGCCAATAATATCCTGCCCTCATTATTTTATAAGTTGTTTCCCTCCATGCGTGATGCCCTCTGCACACTCCTTCGTGGAATTCATTTATGGCCCCCTCTATTTATGATTCTACCAAACAAACCAGTAGGAATCCTAATAGGTCTTTCCAATACAGTTGACTTTCGGATATACAGTACTTCACTGCATGCAACTTTACTGTCCTGGCTTTATTTGGAGACAAATTGCTAGGGCATTTCAGGGTCAGTAGGTAGAACACTATATCTTTATACCAATCTGATAAGGAAAACTTCTCTTCAATTCTGGAGATAGCTATTTGGTCCTCGGGCTTGTTTACGTCCCTACCTTGAAGGTTATTTATTCCGAGTGCTATGAAATTTGATTTTGCCAAGAGATTAGCTAGACCTTGTTCTTTTACTAGTTTCGTCGATTTTAATTCTAGGTCAAACTCTTGAATTTTAGCGAGCCACCGACCCCTCTTTCCATCATTGTTAAGCTGAACCAATATATCCTTCACAGAACTGGTGGGAACGTATGCGATTACCTTGGAGTGTAGCACGTAAGTTCTAAAATCCTTCAAAGCCTTAACCATAACTTACGCTTGTTTCTCTATTATATCATATCTCAGTTCAGTATCTCTAAGAATTTTACTAAAAAAGGCTACTGGTTGCTCGAAACCCTCTTCATTCTTCTAGAGAAGTACTGTCATCACTGTGTGTTCGGAGGCGAACGAGAAAATCAAGAAATCCATTAGGTAATCAGGGCTTGCCAAGACGGGCGCTTCGCTAATAACTTTCTTGATGTGTGAAAATGACGCTTTAGCCTCTACCGTCCATTTCACTTTGTTGTTCTTATTTAGTATATCTGTGATCAATTTCATGATTTCAACAAATTTCGGGATAAATCTTCTCAAAAAAATTATTTTTTCTAAAAATGACTGAATTTATTTTATATTTCTAGGAATATTTATGGTGTCTATAGCTTCCACCCTTTTAGGGTCGATTTTAATTCTGTCCTGAGACATAATGTGGCCCAATATTTTACCTTCTTGCATCTCGAAGTGAGACTTCTTTGGGTTTAAAGAGAAACCAAATTTTTGGCATTTTTCAAATGTTTGCTTCAGGTGTAACAAATGGTCTTCGTCGGATATAGAGAAGACAATCAGGTCATCGAGGTAGATAACCATGAATTTATCTCTTTCACCAATGAAAGTGATATCCATAGCGCGCTGGAAGGTAGCACCTGCGTTCATTAGCCCAAAATACATTTTGTCATACATAAATGTGCCCCAAGGGGTGGTGAAAGTTGTTTTTTCTTCATCATGCTCGTTGACAGCAATTTGATTGTAACCAAAAAACCCGTCGATCATCGACATCCTATTTTCCCGGACTACTTTTTCCAAAATGTGATCCATTTTGGCTAGAAGATAGTTATATTTGAGAGAGGACTTGTTTAGATTTCTAAAGTCTATGCACAGTCTGATCTCCCCACTTTTCTTCCTAACTAGGACTAAGTTCACCACCCAGTCAGAGTACCTGAGAGGTACAATTATTTTTGCGTCTAACATGTTTTTCACTTCTCTTTCGACCATAGGAAGTAAAATGGGGTTGATTTGTCCGAGCTTCTATCTGAAGGGTTTAACACTAGGTTTCAAATTTATCTTGTTCTCGATCACAGAGGTATCATAGGTTCTGAGCTCATCGTAATACCATGCAAAGACACATTTATACTGCTAGAGTAAGTCCTTATACTTGAGTTTTATCTCAGGAGGAAGATACTTTGATAACTTCACTATCCTAGGCTCTTTGGTGGTGCCCACGTCATAGTCTTCAACCTCCTCCGATTGGGGCTGCAAGGTGGACTTCAGAGGCATGTCGTTTTGATCAAACAACCTTTCCAGGGGTATCAGGCCCTTAGGGATTTGATTACTTTTTAACACTAGTAGGTGATGATTTGCAATTTTTTCTCGGAACTCTTGAGGTTCCTCCCCTTCCTGCATAATCCAGGTATGATCGTTTTGGTTTTCCTAGTCAATGTGGGTTTCAGAGAAATCATCCACCATTTTCAGGAACTTTCTGATCTGTTCATCATCTTCGAAAACTTGCTAGTGTTGTATGTTGTTTGGTATGGATGGTTTGTGCCTTACTTCTATGTGGTATTTTAATTTGAAAGTGGTAGGGGTTGTGAAAGTTGAAGTTGCCTTGGTCAGTGAATTGGCTTGCTAGTTTTCAACTCATGGGATGAAATTAACTTTTACCGATGAAAAGAAATTTTCCATTAGATACCATGCGCAATTTTTGTAGGACCTCAGTCTTGGGTGCTTGACCTGGTACTGCCGATTTACCTTCTTCACAATCAGTTCAGCATCTCCATAGACCTCTAATTCCTTTATGTTTAGCTTCTTGGTAGCTTCCAGACCCAAGACTAGAGATTCATATTCACAAATGTTGTTTGTGCAGTCTACGTCCCACTGTAACCTGTAAGAGAAGGGAACACTGAATTCATTTTCAGGTGCTACGAAAATCACTCTCGCACCTGCTCCTTCACACGATGAAGCACCATCAAAGAACATTTTCCAAGTTCCAGTGTTGTACACTTTTTTAACTGTCTTTTTAGTTTTGATTTCATCGATGTCACTTTCTTCTGTACAATTATCTTCAATATCGTCAAAGGAAAGAATACAATTTACCAGGTCTTGATCGATGATGTAAATAGGGTAATTGTTAGGATTTTGTGGATCACTTACCGTATACGCCAACCGTGTTTCCTTGTATAACCGTTTGAACTGTCCACCAAAAACAAGGATTGTGGCATAGGTCATATCTAGCTAAAGGGATCCCTCGAGCTTGGCTCCCCAAGATCTATATAATAGTAAACCATACTTAAGGGGTATATCGATGACAACTACATCCATTAGGGAATTTTTCACCAGAATCTGGGCGAGGGTGACTACTAAATCTTTGATCATTCCCATGCACTTAACTCTCCTTGAATCGAACGAGTAAAGATATCCATGGGGTCTGATGATTTCGAGGCCTAGTCTATCCATAATAGATTTGGGCATTACGTTATGAGAGGCCCCAGAGTCCAGCATACAATTATGAAACAACCGATCATGCACTTTCAGGGTGATATAGAAGGAGGTGACGATATCTGTGGCACCTTCAAAATGTGGACCAAAAGTGATATTAGGCTTGTCATCTTCCATATTTATTATGTTAGACTGACTCTCTAGATCTAAAAAATTTATCATCTTGGTTATTTTTTTTCGGTACACAGGATTCTTCGCCAACTCAACCAGAGGTATTGGTATCTTGATCTTTTTTATCTCGTTTTCTAGGCAGAAAACTCCCGCAATTTTATCTGTTTCCTTGGTTGAAACATCAGACTCTTCCCTATCCATTTTATTTAGTAGCATTGTTTTATTTTCAGCGTTTCTGGTTTCAGGTGTCTGTGTTTCAGCTGCCTTAGTTCTTCTTGCTTGGGTTTCGGCCCTTTTTATGTTGGTATTCTGCAAGTCTACCCCTATGTTATTTCACATCTCGGTCTCTTTCTGGACAAGCTCGTATATTTTTCCCCGAGGCAAAAAAATTTTGGGTTGCGCAGTCGACACAGGTTTGTTTCTGGGCCTCAGATTGTATTTGTACTAGAGCTCAACCATTATGGTGTCAGCCATTCTTTGATAAGCGGGATCATCAACGCCGTTTAGGTTATTGTCTTCAACCGATGATTGTTCAGTGTTTAGGGACTTCTCATAATCTTCTTTCATCAAGTGAGGTTGTATACACTCGTCGCCTAAGTTGTTTATGTCTTCTTCCGAGTCTTCGAACTCTTGCATATCATAATTTTCATTTTTTAGAGGTGCCTGGATCTTTTGGTCTTCATTTTTAATTTGTCTTGGTTGAAACTGAGGATTGGGATTTCTCCTAAATTCTCTCTTAATGAATTGATCAACCTTGGATTGGTCTAGCTCCATTCTCGATATTTTGTTTGATAGTTCTTTTATTATCCTAGACATGTCATCCATTTTGTCATCTGAGGATCTTCCAGATCTAGAGGGACCTGCTTGTTCTCTAAGATGTCTAGTTTCCCTGTTTCCCATCTCAGTTTTCATTTTTAATTTACCCGAGGCCATCATGTTTGACTCAATTTCCACAATGTCATCTTGCATTCGAGTTAGGTTGGCCCCTCTCCTTTCTCCTAATAGTAGAGAAAAATCGAGTTCAAAGGCTCCTGCAAAAGTTACTTTGGCTATGGGCTGGGACAGTTTAAATTCAACAGGGATCTTATTGTACAACTTGTTAAACCTTTGGATAAATTCCATAACAGTTTCAGATCCCTTTTTTTTTAAAGACCCAAACTCGGTCAAAATGTATAAATGATCCTTTCTTTCACCCCATTGTTTGAGAAAGAGGTCTTCTAGCGCACCGTAGGATATGATTGAACCTGGGGGTAGGGTTCGAAACCAAGTTCTTACCTGTTCCTCGAAGGTTTGGACAAACAATCAGAAATACATGCCCTCATGCTCAAGACCTAGAATATCAGTGAATTGATCAAAAAATTTGATATGCTCGGCTGCAGTTAGATCCCCTTCTCCTGTAAACTTGGGTAGGTTTTTCATATAGTTTTCAGGTAAACAATGGAGAGATACTGGAAGGACCAAGGGGGCGTATCTAGTGGCTACTTTGGTGAAAACCCTGGGAGGCGTTTGTTGGCCTTGACCTCCTATTCCCCCTGCTCCTCCTTCGGTGGCAGCCATGGATAACCTAGGAGGGGAAATTAGTGCGTTATAAAGAGGGTTGGCAAAGATGTATAGTGACTCTTTGGCTTCCCCGGGGTGGAAAGGGGAAAAGTCGGGAAAATTTTTACTAAGGGAGGTGGAAGATGAAAAAGGAGAAGAAGGTATACGTGGACTCGGCTCCTCCGACTTGCAGGATATGTAAATGGGAGAACCCACCGGTGTTGAATCCGTGTACGTGGAAACTTCTTCAAGGCCTTGAGTGATGGAGGGGTTTATATTTAGAGTCGATGGGATATCGATAGGGATGGGATTTAAGGTAGGCATGTCGCCCCTTGTAATGTAAGAGGTAGTCGAAGAGGTCTCGGTTTTGATCTCGGGTAGAAGTTGCCCGAACTTCAGGGTCTCGGCTTCGACGACACTGTCCAATATTTTCCTAAGAGGAAGTTATTGCGAGGGTGATGGTTCGAGAAAGGTCTTATCTTTGGATTGATTAGACTTGGGTTGATAGGAAACCATGTTTTGTTTAAAAATACCCCTTGGTCTTAGTATTTTTTCAGGGTCGGAAATCGACACTATCTGTTTGGCATCTAGGTTTTGTCTGGTGTTCTTCTGAAAGGATGCCAACTTACTTAAGAGTGGATTTTCCAAGTGAATGATGAAGGTTTATCCTTAACAAGGTGTTCTCTCTTTGTTCACTATCAAAAATGAAACTTGGAATTGTCGTTTTCTCAAGGGAAAGTGACTACGATTCTCCATCCCTAGCAACCATGCTGGAAATATGTTGTTCCTGAGTCTACACTTAAGGCTATAAAGTGTAGAGTCTAATCATTTGAAATGAGTGAAAGGAAAAATGGGAAGAAACAACTTTAGGGGATGAGGCTATAGCCGATCTCTTAGTTGTCTTTGTATAGCTTCTAAATATTCTTGAATACTGATACCCCATTCAATAGCGGCCCATGAACGTTCAAGCTCTATCCAGGTGATGGTAGTCTTAAGTATGGTATCAAAAAGATTCAAAGCGATGTTGGTTTGATCTGATAGGTTGGGTTCGATGTTGGGTTGTCTTACAACGGGTACATTCTTGGGGAGAACAGATCTTTAAAAGAGGATTGATGTTTTAAAGTGCTTATTTCAATTTTAGATTATACGAGGAAAATCCAGTGAAGCCAAATGAAGGGTTAACAAAATCAAAGGTTGTTCTCCATAACTGAGTTAAAATCTTGAAACCGAGTGTGAAAACATAGAATTGTCAACAATGTGGGGCATCAATTTCAGAGGAATCCCACGCTATAGCAGAAGAAGAAAGGAAAGGAATACCTTGATGAAAGCATATAATGTAGATATCTAAGTAATTCATAGGTCTTGTACCTGCTAGTAGCCGATACAGAGGAAAAATGGTAAATAGCTAGATAACAAGAATCTAATCACCACAGTAGAAGTTATACTAAATTGCAGCTAAAACATTCATCAAAGACGTATATGTAAGAAATGACATCAAGTATGAAATAATAGAGGAAAACACATAACTCAATCTTGACGGAACATGGAGTATTCAATTCGCTTCGTATTAATCCTGACTAAAAATAACTTTCTCTATTACAATATAACACCCCAAAAAAAAAACCCCCGGTATCTGATATATTAAGCTCCCAGACCTTCAGCAAGGTATTCCCTCTAGTTTTTTCTGCGATGGATAATTTGGAGCTACCGACCATTTCTATCTTCGTCATAGCTATAACAGTGTCTTGGAAAGCAACCGAAGCTGCCCCGGCTTCTCTTTCTCGCAAAGGAATATTTTCTAACACTTGATCTATCCTCTAAAAGTGGTTTTGAATGGTTCCTACTTTTACAAGAAAGTCTGGTTGAGCCATTAATACCTTCTATTTGATTTCGACAGCTTGGGATCTGAACATTTTTATGTCTAAAACCTGATTCTAGACAACATCCAATTTCGATTGTAACTCTATAGTTTGTTGCCCCTGTTGGCTTACCTGTGTTTGGCTAATTTGCACCGACTGGTGCACTTGCTTAAGGTCAGATATAAGTTTCTCGATCTCCTGCAGATCGGCTATTTGGGATTGCTTGAGGCTTTTGCTCACCTCATCCCTGGCATTTGCTTCAGCAGTAGCCACTTTAGCTTCCAACTTACTGATCAAGAGGTTCTTTCATTTCAACTGGGCCTTCAAAGTTCCAACTAAGTACTGATTGGTTGTAGCATAAGCCCCTAGTGTTCTTGCTATCTCGTCTGTGAATTCTTCCTCTTTCACGACCTTTCCATCTGTCATGATTTTAAATTTTTTAGCCACTATGCCCTCTCTTTGATATAATTCTTTCCTCACCACGGCCTTCCTTTTTTTATCAAAGAAATATTCATTAGGATGCAACTCCTCTACAGAAATGGGCATCAGTTCTTCATTGAAAATCCACCCTGCATCGGGATTCCCCTTTGTGAACTGTAAGGGTGTGATAATAGCAATCGGACTGTCGATTTCCTTGGATGGTTGTTTCGGGGTAACCTTATCGGGGTTTCCTTCCTGTTGGTAGGGGATTTCGGCTCCTCGCTCTAAGGTTCCAGCCTCCCCTATTTTCTCTTGGTTCTTCTCCTTGTTTGGACTCGATTCCTTTGAACCTTTGGCTTTCGCCTGTTATGTAACCGAAATCTTTGGGGTTTCACCTTGTAAAATCTGGGGGAGACAACTTCGCTGGTGCTCCTGGAATTTAAAGAAATAGGCCTTATCTTCGGGTGGCAGGTCTTGAATCTGACTTAGGACTTTCGAGTAGGACCTCACACCCCGGAATATTTCATCATGAGGGGAATCCTCATGTTCATATCTCTTCAGTCCACAACTCACCAGGTGATTGCTCACAACCTTACTAGGGTCGTTCTTCTTGAACTCAATATCCACCAGCTTCATTTCTTCTAAAACTGTAGCCTCGGCTTTGGCATGGCCAAAATCTAACAAGGAATATGCACCAATATGAATGGGGAAGGGCAGCCATACCTTTTTTGATATTCCTTTGAGATCTTTGCTTATTCCACCGAGCACGGTCTGCCTGGCGATATCGCGACACAATAGCTTATTTGGCAAGAATAAAGGTAGAGAATATGGAGGAACAGAGGTGTCGAAAACCCTGATATATAAAAATTCTACCTCTATATACCAATCTGCCATGCACTAAGGTTGGTCGTGATGCTATCCGAAATTCTGGGTGGTGGTTGGCCGAAGATGGCGACATGCAATGGCACCATTACCTAGTTGAAGATCTCGTAGATGAATTCTTTGGCTTTATCCTCCCAAAGATTCAAGTGTTAGACATGAACAGGCTCTGTATTAGATGGAGCCCAGCTCTAGTTCATTAGTGGGAAGGGTGTCATGAAGCAGATGGCATCCATGATGTAAGCAGACATAAAGAATGAAGTTGCTTTCTTACTTGCCCTCTTTGCTTGATATTCGGTAATTCGACTGGTCAAACTGTCAGACAACAGTTTGGACCAGTCGAAGGAGAAACCCTCAGCAACTGTATGAATGAGAGGTACCCATGGGAGGAAAAAATGGGTAGTGTCCTCCTTCCCATAAAACCTGCAGGCCATCATCGCTATGTACTTGAATTGTGGCTCCAAGGAAGAGATTGAATAGATACCGTTAGTGTATGCCTTGAATTTCGCAGGGTGTGAGACCCAATCTTTGATCAGATCAGATAAACGTTTTTCATACTACTCACACTCCTTCTTCTTGAAACCTTCTAGAAATTCAGCATTGTGAGTAAGGTTCGGTGTGGGTGACAATTTATACAATGCCTGCAAATATTCTAGCCTGAAATTCCCAATCGTTACCTTCTGTTCACTGACAATCATCCTGGTCGGGATTTGATCCAACGCCCACCTAATCATATCACAATAGGGAAGAAGTTGGGGCCTCACCACTATTTTTTGCATCTCTCCTTGAGCGACGATTTGGTATTTGGTTGATAAGTCATCCTTCTCGTTGTCGCTAGAATCATCCGAATAGTTTACCGACTCGGATTGCAGAATGTTGGAAACGTATGACCAGGTCTTGACAGAATTAATACTTCGAGGTGAGGTATCAGAAACAACGTCTGAACCTTGACCTGAACTCTCGACAGCTGCCTTGGACGTTTTTCATGGAACCATGATAGAGAAGCCTGCAACTGGACCTCCTGTTGAAAAAATTGAAAAACACAAACAACAGTTATCCTAGTGAAATGGTTCTACGTGCAAAATAGAAATGACAACTAAAATAATGAAGGAAAAACTATCTATCTTGGTCATTTAAACCCATGGGTGTCCTTTCCAATAGAACAGTCAAATCGCTTAATAGAAATATTTAGAAGTAAAGACGAGATTGTACTATCTGTCACCTTACTGCAATTCAAATAAATGCCATAAATGCTTGACGAGTCGTAACATTGAAAAATGCAGGATCATTCAAGACTTCATCCATAAACTACGTGTGTTAAAGTTTTTTTAAGGTGCTAATTAATCTGGTTTAGTTCTTTCAATTTGGTGCACTTAGTTTCTAATCCCCTTTTCGGCGTTTTCCACATCGGGTGTTTTCGCTTCTAGCCACTGATCCTCAAAAAATGGCGATGGTGCGAGCTAATATATTAGAAGTGATTTGACTTAAGCCTTTTAATTAATCCATGCTTAATTAAAGAAGATCGTGACTTCGTGGATCAGGGTTACGAAGGTGCTTCCCTTTGGGGAGACAATCGCTGAGTCACGAAATCACGATAGTGACTAACTAGGGTTTAAAGTGACTTGTTTCTTGATACTAACCTGGGTAACTTTAACACAACTTTGCGACTTCACAAGTGAGAGGCTTGAGAAACGTTCAATGCGTAACTCCCGAGAGCGAGGGTACAAGGTACTAAGAGATGATAAGCCTCGCTTAGTCTTTTATTAATGGTTATTAAAATTAGGGAGGTTTTCGCCATTTCACACGTCGGGATACTGCGACTTTAGGGGGGAGAAACGTGAAACACATGAAGTCCCGAAAACCAACCTTTTTGGGATTAAGTATAACATTTCGTGCATTTAGAGAAATACGGTTCCAACAAGTACTACCCTAAGGGATCACGCACTGAGCTGGTACATGAAGCTTTTCAAAGGACTTGCACAGCCTAAGTCGTTGAATCAGATCAAGAATGCTTTGATTGCATAATTCAAGAAACCCAAATCGGAATCACGATGTATTACAGAGATAAAAGAGATCAAGTAGAAGGTAGCCGAACCCATTTGGGAATTCGATCAGAGATTTATGACCTTAACAGGCCGATTGACTTTTCAAATCCCAGATGAGCAGAACAAAGAGTTGTTCATTGTTGCCCTTTTATCACACATCAGAGTTCCTCTCATGCAACAAAATATTGCTTCGTAGGCCGAGGCACTGGAGATCGCCATGCAGCTATAATCAACCCCTATGGGAGAATCCAGTTTAGGTATGAGCCAAATCTTGAGACAGCTAACTAGTTTGTCTCTGTAGGTCAAAGATATGAAAAAAGACAAGGGAAAAGATAAAAGAGAAGACATTTGGTGTGTCATATGCAGATCAGAAGGCCATCACAAGGAAAACTGTCCCCTATTCCATGAATACTTGGCCTCTAGAGCTTCGATCCCTTTGAAGTAAGTCACCTTACCCTAGTGTGAGTTATGCAGAAATAGACATTGACCTGGTGAGTGCTAGTACATGCAAAAATATGTTCAGACACCCACAAATTTGTATTTCACGTTCTGTAAGTCCATGGGACATGATGATAGGGATTGTAGGGCTTATTCTCTCATGCATGAAAGGTCAATAGACATATACCAAATTCAAGGAGAAGTACAACAAGAAGGAAACACTACGCAATATAACTCCCCTAGGAGAGGAAACTTCAACCCTCACAGTGGATTCCGAGGAGGAGGAGGTATGGGTCGAGTCCGAGGACAGATCATCTGTTACAACTGCACACAACCAAGACACCTCGCAAGGGACTGTCAGAACCCTTGTACCACTTGCATCTATTGCAATTCCTTCGAGCATGTTATCGAGGAATGTCCAACATTGTTGGCTAAGCTTCAGGAAAGACGAGGACCTCAGCAGAACCCACAAGTGAAATTGATATATGTTGAACCTCATGGAGAAGACCCCAAAATTGATTTTATCACTAGAGGAGGCGTTGCTACAGGAGAAGAAAAATTGATCCAAGGAAAGACTATAGAAGACTCACGAATTAGGAAAGATGCAAAGAAGACCCAAACTTTTGATGCAAAGAAAGAAAGACACATATTTGAGGAGGCCAGAAAAGATTTCAAATCATACCAAGGCTCTTCATCAAAGACACGACCATAAGTAAAGGAATATGGAATTTTGCGGGCATTTGATCAGTTTTCTTTGCCAAAAGAAGGAAAAGAGGTAAGCAAGCTCATGGAATTCCTATATACTTGTATTAAGTTGATTCAGGATGAGAGCATTGTACAAGAGCTACCAAATTTAATCAGACAGTATGAGCTAGGAAATATAGACCCCTTACTGAATAGGGAAGTACACCAAATCGCTAAAAAGAGAAGGACAAATAAGGAATTACAAATAAGAGAATATGATATAGACTATGTGGTCCTCGACTTAGGGTCAGAGGTCAATATCGTGACAATATCATGACAAAGAAAACTTGGGCACTGATGGGAAAAATGAAGTTTATATATTCCCCTATCAGGCTCAGGATGGCTAATCAGCAAGCTATCATCCCCTTTGGACAATTGGAGAATGTCCTTGTGGACATCGATGGAGTAAGAACATTTGCAGATTTTGAGGTAATTGAGATAGTTGATGATAGTTGTCCTTACCCTGTGCTATTAGGAATTGATTGGGCTTTCAATAATTCCACTATGGTTGATTTAAAGAAAAGATGTATGATGTTTGAAAGAGATGGCCTTAGGGTCATTGCACCCTGAGATCCAGATGAAGGTCAGTGATACACAAAGCCCATCAGAGAGGAAGACCGCACATATGAAATGGAAAACATATACAAATTAACAACCAAACAACAAGATTATATTAATCCTACAACCGATGGAAACCTAAGCTGGAGAAGTGACAACACATGTTCATCAGACTCAGAAGAAGCACTGGAGAATTAGCAGAATAAAATGTTTGAAGTATCTACAAGATGATGTGCTATATTAACTAGAGAAGTTCGTTGGATCGACACAACAATAAGTAACTTACCCACATTTGATGGTCTGAATCCTTTAGAAACCTTCTTGTCATAATTTGAAGAAAGTTTACCAATGCAACAAATATTGTTGGAAATGGATGAGGCCCTGAAATAAACCCTAGCAAGATAGTGGGGGACACACAAAACCAACATTGCAGACTGGGTACAATGTCATACCTTGATGACAACGTTGTTCTTAGCACAAGTAGAAGGCTGCAAAGTTCGATACACAGATCGAAGTTTCCCAAAAGACCATGTGCAAAGTTGTGAAGAATCCTGGAGAAACATTCCTTAAGAGCAGTGGGTGCACAAACTCATTAACACATTGGACACGACACCTATCAACTGGTACCTTCAAGCAGAGCTGCACCTCATCACTACAGATTGGGAAGGTATGACTCAGAATTTTGTAACCACCTTCTTATTTGAAAGTCAATATCCTTCAGTAGATCAAGCATTGTAGATTGTAAGAGAGAAAGTATTTGAGGAGGCATCTAACCTCCCTTTGGAGCAAGAAGAGGACTAATGGATTGTGCCTCTCCAGAAACTGCAAGGTTGTTACAACATCAATGTTGATGAGGACGATGATCCTAGAAAGGTGAACATCGCAGAAATAGAAGGCCAAAGAGATGTGAAAGGACCAGGAGTTGAGTTACCATTCATTATACAGGCAATCAAGATTAAGAAGGTCAATATTGGAACAGAACAGACACCGAAGCTTGCAAATGTTGTAGATTATTGGGATGCTGCCACTATTGACAATATTACAGAAGTATTGCATGAATATCAGGACTTGTTTCCAAACAAGTTCACTAATATGAAGGGCATTAAAGGGCCTATGGGAGAGATGAGGATCCCTTTGAAACCAGATGCAAGACCAGTCAAATAGAGACCCTACAAATTGAACCCTAAATATAAGGAGAAAGTGAAGATTGAGCTCGACAAAATGTTGGAAGAAAGGATTATAGAACTTGTGGAAGAATTAGAATGGATTATCCTTATGGTGGTACAGGAAAAGAAGACAGGAGAGATCAGGATCTGCATAGATCTCAGGAAATTGAACGATGCATGTTTGCATGACCCCTTCCCTACGCCATTCATTGACGAAGTGTTAGATAATTTGGGAGGCCAGGAGGTATACTCTTCCACAGATGGATTCTTAGGATACCATCAAATCCGGATTGCCAAGGAAGATCGCCATAAGACCACATTTGCAACATAATGGGTGTCCTATTAGTATACAGTGATGCCATTTGGATTGAATAATGCCCCAACCATATTTTCTAGGGTGGTGGTCGAAGCATTCAAGGAGTTTCTGCATAAATTTCTACAAGCATATTTTGATGATTTGACTGATTTTAGTTTATTGAAAAATCATATTGAATGTCTAAGGCTAATGTTGGACAAATGAAGGTAGTGTCAAATTTCCTTGAATCTGAAGAAATGCATCTTCTTCTCACCATTTGGAGTGTTGTTAGGCCATATTGTATGCAAGCAGGGATTGTTGGTCGATCCATCTAAAATTGCCATTATCGTTTATCTACTCCCTGCTACTTCAGTCAAACAACTGTGCATTATGCTGGGACATACTAGATACTACAAGAAGTTAATTAAAGGATATGCCCAAATTACAGCACCCATGGAGAAGATTTTGAAGAAATAATTTCAGTTTAGTTGGACAGAAGAGTTCCAACAGAGCTTCGACACACTGAAATAGAAAATAGTTACTGCATCGATTCTTTTTTTTCCAGATTGGAGCAAGGAGTTCCATGTGCATGTCGATGCGTCTTCTATTTCTTTAGGAGCAGTGTTAGCAAAACTCGGGGAAGGAGATATTGACCATCCATTAGCATTTGCCAGTAGGAAGCTATCAACTGCTGAGATCAATTACACCACTACTGAGCAAGAGGGGTTAGCCATGGTGTATGCGCTACAGAAATTTCGCCACTACTTGTTGGGAGGACACTTTAAAATGTTTACTGATCACTCCACAATGAAATACCTAGTCAACAAGCCAGTGTTGAGGGGGGGAATATTCAGATGGCTTATGCTATTTCAAGAATATGACTTTGAGATCATAGTAAAGCCAGGAAGAATGAACAAAGGTCCTGACCACTTGTCGAGGTTGGAACATGGAGAAGAGCCCACTAGTTTGGAGGATGCACTGTCAGATGCATAGTTGTTGGCCATTAGAAATATTGATGACCACTTCATAGAAATAATCTAGTTCCTATCAATAGGAATGGCACCTAGAGAATATACAATTCCATAGAAGAAATAACTAGTAGTGCGCTACAAACTTTTCACTTATAACTAGACAGCTATACAAGATGGGACCTGATGAGATATTGAGAAGATGTGTTATGAAGGCAGAGCGACCATTGATCCTCACAGAAGCTCATGAAGGAATCGCAGGAGGACACTATGCAGGGAAAGAAACTGTGCAAAAGGTGCTTAGAGCTGGCCTTTGGTGGCCCACCTTACACAAAGATGATAAAGACTATTACAGAGCCGACAATGTATGCCAAAGAGTTGGAAAACCATCCAGAAGAGATGAAATGCCATTAGCACCATAGCTGACCCTACAAGCATTTGAGAAATGGGCCATCGACTTTGTGGGACCTATAAACCCACCAGGAAAGTGAACAGGAGCAAGGTACATAATCACAACAACAAAGTACTTGACCAAATGGGCTGAAGCAAGAGAAGTTAAGGACTGTAGTGCAACTACAACTGGACACTTCATATTTGATGACATCATAACCAGGTTTGGATGCCCAAAGATCCTTATGAGTGATCAAGGCACACATTTCATAAATAAGACTATTGAAGCCTTGACCGAGGAATTTGCAGTGCACCATCAGAAGAGAACACCTTACCATCCACAAGAAAATGGGACCGTTGAAGCATTCAACAAGATCTTGGAGACAACATTGACAAATATTTGCAGTGTGAACAGGGATGACTGGGATTTAAGAGTACCAACAATACTATGGGCCTATATAACCACTTGGAAAAAATTAACAATACAGACCCTTTTTAAGTTGGTGTATGGTCTTGAAGCCATTGTCCCAATGGAATATTTGGTACCGAGCCTAAGAATTGCTACCTTTACAGACATGGATGACATTGGCATTGTTCAAGAGAGGCTCACGCAGTTGGTCGAACTTGAAGAAGACAAATTTATTGCAGGATTCCATCAGTAGGTACAGAAGGAAAGACAGAAGGCCTATCATGACAGGCACGTCAAGAAGAAGGCATTTAAACAAGGTGATATACTAATGTTATATGATAGTAAGTTCATAAAACATCCTGGGAAGTTCAGAATGCATTGGCTTGGGCCATATGAGATCGCCTATGTTACATAAGGAGGAGTTGCGCAGTTGAAGACTTTGAAGGGATAATGAAAGGAAGGATTAGTGAATGGGAGCCGGTTGAAATTATACTATGACAACCAGCTGCCTTGCAGCTCTAAGTAAAATCATAAGGAAAATGGTCTAGGTACTAGGTGCAGTTGAAACTGGGTACCAAACATAGGAAAGACAGTCTGCACAAGGAAGGAAACGAGGTACAGAGAAGAAAGCAAAGGATTCACTGTGCAATATGAAGCCAAGTAAAACAGAAAGGTTAGATCTGATGTGCCTCGGGATGAGTCACGGGTGAGTGTTGGGGGCTTGTTGGCCCTTGGTTATGGAAATAAGTGAAGATCAATGAAGAAAAGACAAAATGTGAAATGTCTGGAAGACACAATGACTGTTACTGGGTCGAAGTGAGAAAAAGAGAAGAAAAGACAGAGTGAAGTAAGAGAAACAAAGTTGTTGGACGAGGAGATCGAGGATGGCGAATCATCAAGAAATAAGGATCGTGGACAACTCAGCAAGTGGGAAAATCCACCATTGGATGCTTTGGAGCACCACACGAGAAGGAAGGAAAGACAAGTTGGCAAAGCCCTGAAAACGTGGGTCAAGTTGACCTAGGGTTTTAGACACTTAGGGTTTTGGTATCTAGGGTTTTGACACCTAAGTCTTGGCCTAAGGATGTTGGTGAGTGTTTGTAATATATAAATAGAGGTATAGAGGACCTAGGATGGGTTGGTACTAGGTTGGTTGAGATTTCATTATTATTGTGTGATCAAGTAAGGACTATTGTGTGAGACAGAGAAGTGTTGAGTACGAGAGCCTTCTGGTATTGTAAGATCTTCATCTGGGTGCAAAGATTAACCCTGCAGCTGGGTGCACAAGGAGGGGAGAGATAGAGAGGAGAAGAAAGAAGATCTGCTAGCTAAGAGTGCAGACAAGAACTGTATGCTTCATCTTAATACATTATAAAGCACAATTTTGTGGACGTAGCCCTAGAGAGAGGGTGAAACACGTATATCTTGTGTTGTATGTGTGATTGATGTTCTATTCTTTGTTATTGGTATACTACTATTGCATTACTGTGTTAGATCTGATAGATATATCTTGCGCAATAGATCCTAGGAAGATAAAGAATACTAGATTGGTGTGTGTCGATCACTTTGAACCCACTTTACATTCCTTCTGGTTGTAGACATCTATGTCCTGCAACCCCCACATAACTGCTTTGGGTGATACTGCATCTACCTCGCAGGTGTTGCCGAAAGGGCCAGTAGCTAGGGCTTGTTGTTGTGCTCTTGGAGCTGAACCCTGGGTCTTCCCCTGTGCCAACAATCTTCATAGGATTAGATCCCTCCTAAACCTTGATTCATGTATGAGTGCATGTTTTTCTTTTATATAATCGTCTCCCTCCATCTAACATAATCCATGCTTCCGTCTGTATCCTTATTGCCTTCTACAAGGTGTCATAAGTCTTTCTCCAATTTCTTTATTAATTGTTGATTTTGGCTTATCTTGTAGCTGTTACTTATGTAATAAATTCAACATGATTTGTTTGATGTACTTCATTCTTTTCATGTGTATTCTCTAACTTGTAGTCATAATGATAGCAATCCTTATCTTGTTGTTCTTCCATAGGTATAGTTATTCTTGGAACATATTATCTTCTAAGATATGTATAGAGACTATGCAAACAAGATATGTACAAGAACTATGAAGAATGTTGTTACCTTGTCTTTAGAGGAAGAAGTCTTCTTTATCCTACTTGGCTTTCTTTGAGGGTTTCCTTTCTTCAGAAACTGATGCTTTGTGTGTTTCCTTCCTTTTCTTTAACTCGGGAAAATGATTCTTGTAGTGACCATACTCTTGACAATTGAAGCATTGCATACTTGACATATATTTCTCTTGATTTGTTTTCTTCCTGGAGCCAAACTTCTTTTTGTTCCTGAAATCCTTGAACCTTGATGTGAAATATTGATCATCGAACTTCTTTTGGGGTTTCTCTTTTGCATTGATCCTTGATTCTTCTTGAGCACAAGTCCAAAGTTCTTCAAATGTAGGATACTCCTTCCTTGTGTTCATGCTTGCGGCAAATGCATCCCACGTCTTGGGAAGACCATTGAGTACTATGTTTACCAATTCCTTCTCTGCAATGATCTCTTCAATAGCTTGTATTTGATCTCTTAACTAAGACATTCTCACAAAGTATGATGTTATGTTGTCATCATCATTCATCTTCATGTCATGGAGCTCATTCTTCAGACTCATTACTTGTCCAATGTTTCTGACTGAGAAGAGATTTGTTAGGGCATCGTACATCTTCTTCGATGAGTCAAGATGGGAGATGTAGGGTATCAAGTGGTCTTTTATAGAGTCCACTATGATACTCATGGCGTTGATGTCACTATCTTTGAACTTCTCCATAACTGCAACGTTCTGTGGTTCCTTCTCTTTACCTTCTTAAAATTCTAGTTCCATGATCTTTCCTTTCACGATATCCAACACTTTATTCTTGGCAAGGATGAGGTCAATCCTTGTCTTCCATGCTCTAAAGTTAGAAGCTCCATCTAACTTGTTTTCTGACTTCATGGAGTAAGTCATGGCTGCTTTGACTTGGTCAACCCTAGATTTGACCAAAAACTCAAACTTGATGTCTTGGCTTACTGAGAGTACCAAGGGATGCGCTAGGCTAGGGTGCATTGGTCTATCCGAAAATTAGGTTAATCCCTTCACTTAAGGTGCCTCAATGAGATTGTTGGATTTTCTGCAACTGCACCTGCTAGTAACCCTAGTGGCAGTTCTTTGGTGACTGCTCCTGCTAGAAACCTTAGCGACAATTCTTTAACAATCTTAATATACTTATGGCTATGCTCCCTTCTAGTGGTTAGACTGAATGAAGGAGGTGTGGGATCATAACATGTTAGAATATGTTGAATGTGATCGTTTTACCATAGACAATATCTCTATTGTCACCCAACCATAGGCCAAAGCCACCCTCTGAGCACCTTAATCTTGACAGAGAATCACTTCGGAAGAAAACCCTAGGCTAGATAGCCAAACAAAGGGTAGCACACCTTTCTCCAAGGATAGCGCACTAAACAAGAGCTGATCAGATAGTCCAAACCATAACCAAAAGATATTCCAAGCCAAAACGTAATCTGCTAGTTGCAGCAGCTGCCACGGTAGCTCTCCTCCAGACTTGCACACAGAACTGGCTAACTGTAGTGCGCACAAGTGAGCTCTGTAGTTCTGAGAATGCCTGCCAGAATGAAGACTGGCCTCCTATATTTATACTAATTCTAGCTAACTGCCTAGGTAGACTTCTCATTCTGGGTACCTATTTACTTAGTATATATTATTTCTTTTGGCCGACTTCTTCTCTTGGAGGCTAATAACCTAATACAAATTATCCTCTTGAGCCGACTTGTTTTCTAGGGTTATTATCCAACTCATTAGGGTTTCTTCTTGCTTCCCAAAATATTTTATTCTCATTACGTTTACACATGGAGGTAAATACCTCCCGCAGCTACCATAATATCAACACTATGGAGAACGTAGGTGGGGAAGAGTGCTCTATAACTTCCAATGATGAAAAGATTCCGTCGAAAAGTGCCAGCCAATGTTAACCTACCATGTGTAGTGGGGAGATAGTCTTAGGTATTGGTCGATGTGGGGGCCTAGCACGAAAGGTAATGCTTATGTGGAACCCATAAATGGTTATGATTATATCAGCTGGGCTATGATGGGGAGAGAGAAAGGGTGTGCCATCGTCGATAGATATGGACAGGCCCGTGAGGGTGATGGGGAGATACTGATTCCTGACAACGATGTTATGAAGAGTGTTCGATGGCAAAAAGTGGATATAGGGATGTGATTATCGTTTGGTGAGGGCGCGACGACGAAAAGGTTAAGGAGTAATGCCTTATGAAAAGGAAATGTCTAACCCCCACTAAGACTAAAAGTTTAGGTGGGGGGTTTTTGTGTCGTTGCAACAAGTTGCTTCAGTGAGAACAATGGTGAAGAAATATTTATGACTAACACATGTAATATTGCATTGGGTTCAAATCTTGATGTATAAGAAATATTTATGACCAACACATGTAATACTGTATTGGGTTCGAATGTATTGGGTTCGAATCTTGGTGTATAAACACCAGTTTCAGTGTCTTCAACAACCAAAGCCATTGAATTTACCAAATGCACAACATGATCATACATGTGTCCTCCAATTAAACGTGCTACAATAATTGCGGGGGGTTCCTTGGTGGTTTTAAAAACCACCAATGAGTGGGGGGGGAGGATTCCCTATGAGTTTCCACTTAATATTCATTGAAACCTTTGTTTTCCTTTTCGGACCCCCCTTTTGTTAAATGTTGAGCACGCGAGTGGGGGGGAGTGGAGCGGAGTTAATTGAGGTCGTTGGATCTTGACTTGATCTAAAACTTCGCCGCCATTATCTATTGGTTCTATTGGCCCGACACTTGGTTATTAGATTTCGGTCGCATGATTTGTGATGAAATTTGGAAAGGTGCTAACACATGGATTGAACATTTTGGTATGTTGAACTAGGTAAGGGTTAAGCACGTAACCAAACAATAATTGTAAGGAATTTTAAAAGAGGTTTAAAATAACAAACTTTTACATTATTTTATTTTATTTAAACTTTTAAATATAATTTAAATAAAAATAAAATATGCCTTTTAGGATTAGAACTATTATGGACTTGGAATAAAGATTTCAACGCGCGTAAAAAAAATGATTTATTTGGCTTGAAGACTGAACAAAAGGTAATATGGAAACTTTGAATACAAAGGAAAACAATAAATTGTGAAGAATCATCGGATAAAAAAATCGAGGTGATAGGAGACTTGGCAGATTGCATGCAAGTGTTATAAAAATTGTGACAAAAGTTTTCTATGTTACAACAAGAACTAAAGGGATCGGGCATGACCGGCCATCAAAATGCCTAGGTCCCCATATAAATAATCATTCACATGGCCTAAAATGTTTTAGGACTTGCATTTTCTCGGTCTTACAATGGTGTTGTCATGAAAAATGTAGGGTACCTTCTGGAAAGTAAGATGTTCATTATCTCAAATTTGGTTTTAGTGGACATTAACCATCACCATCTAAATTTATAAAAGTATAATACATTTATAAAAATATAATATTGATGGAGAATGGTCATTTTAACTAGATCTTTTAATATTACAATTAAATATATATATTTTGGTGGGTGGTAAAGTGTGACCAAGACCCTTATGAATTAATTACAAATGAGCTAGCTAAAAAAACAAACGATAAAGTGCAAAATTGTAA
>ML783989.1:293830-325002 GCA_009831015.1 Picea engelmannii
ATCTCGTTGGGGACATGCAAAGAAGGATCGAGAATGAGCAGACCGCTCTGATACCACTGATCCGGATTTATGTAGGAACACAATGAAATACAGAAATACACATAAACGCAGAGATGCAGTGGAAATAAGACTTCATTTCATTACTAACAAATGACTGAAATATGTTTACAGACAGAATGGAAATAAACTAGCTAGGGCGCTGGTAGCTTATCTCTGAGAAGAGATGTGGTTGCTACTCGCATTCGTGAGAAGATCATTACAATGAGGCTCTGAAGGCCCTTTTACAATAAACAGGAATGCCAAAACTCCTAAACATCCAAAAACCTAACCCTGGGAGATGAAGCGCCAAAAGTCATGTGGGCCCCGTTTGGGTAAGTTGGTGCATCAACTTCCCGGGGTCGTAACTTTTGCATACGATCTCTGTTTTAGGCGTATGATAGCTCATTGGAAAGATCTATCCAAGGCCTACAATGCCCAAGACAAAATGGCATCATTAGAAGACATTTTACGACACCAAAATACCCAAAAAAACATCGTTTAGGGCCTCAAAATGGCCCCAGAAGTTCAGGACCCGAAAAAACTGCTAAAAATAGTAAACTGTGCAAAAACTGAAAAACTGAAAGAAGCAATGGTGGGGGTTCAAGTGGAATAGGTGGGTGGCCACCAATATCCACTTGGATCATATTCAAACTTTATAAGTAAGACAAACTTAATTATAAATTTAGGGCATATTGACTTTTATTACCTACTAATATAAATCTACCAACATTCATACTAAGTTGGGTCGCTAGTTGACATTTATTATATTTACATAACTTTCATGTTATTATTGTCACTCCCACCTCAACTTTTATTACCTACTAACATAAATCTGCCAACATTCATACTAAGTTGGGTCACTATCTGACATTTATTATATTTACATAACTTTCATGTTATTATTGTCACTCCCCCTCAAGACAAAAGCTTTTAAAAAAAATTCAAATAAAAATTACAAAATTTGTTGAAGAATTGCAAAACACATATGGTTCCACCTGCATCCACTGAGAAATCTGCATCCACTAAGACATCTAGGTGGATAATTACAATGCTTTTTGGTTATGTAGGTAGGTGATTTAGGTACATGGTATGTATACAAAATCTTTTGTTTCTCTTCTCCTTCAACATGTGAACCCAAAAATCAATAGTCTATGAGGTTGTCATCACCCTCATGTTGATGTGGAAGGTAGAAATTATCTAGTCAACCATATGTCATGAATAGGCCTTCATAAATTCCTCTATGTATAAAGGATATGTACAATAAACTACCTTTTAAGAAACCATCTAAAACAAGTAATCATTATTAGTTTTATCAACACCACACTTTTCTAACTCCTCAATATTTCGAGTATCATGGATGGTGATATTACTTCTTTCACCCTTCATTGTCCTTTTTGTAAGAAAATCAATGACATGACCTACAATTATGGGAAACATGACTTGGCTTTACACTACAGTAACATGTTCTTTCATTGTTGTTCCCTCCTTACTTTTATTGTTTGTTCTACCTTTTCTTTATTGTTTGTTCTACCTTTTGAAAGAAAAGCACAAACTATAGTTTTATCTTCATCATTATTTTATATTTTTGCATTGTCATAAGAGTTGAAATAATAAGAAAGGTGATGTGGGAATGGAACGTTCCTCTGAAGATAAAGTTGTTTAGTTGGTTGTTGGTGGAGAACACAATTCTTTCTTGGGAGATCCTTCAGCGCAGAGGATTTAGTGGACCGAGCATTTGTCTTTTATGCAAGTTGAATGCAAAAACTACACGAAACCTATTTTTGGACTGCGCCTTTTCAGTGGAAGTATGGAGGAAGATCAAATCTGCCATAAACTACTCTGGCAACTGGGCAGGAATTAATCTAAATGATTGTTTCGAGAGGTGGAAAATTTTAAATTATAATGTGCAGTCTTACCAACTCTGATTTGGTGGAATATTTGGAGGGAATAGAATCAGGTAATTTTTGAATAGATTGAACCCTCGGTTCTAAAGGTGATCCATCTATCTCTTATGTCCTTGAGGGAACACATACATGCGTCAAAAGTTTCTGTTCGGAGATCAAGACTACACAGGTAGGCGTGGACGGTGTAGTTGGATGGTTCGATGGAGCAGTTGCCTCTTCAGGATTAAATAGTGGAGCCAGTGGGGTCATAAGAATAAGTGAGCAATGCAGATATAAATGGTTTCTAAATTGCGGTCTAGGCAAAAATACCAGAGCAGAACTACTCGGTGCATGGGTGTTGCTCACATTGGCTACTCAGTTGTCCTTACAGACGATACATGTTATGGGAGATTCCAAGATCATTATAGATTGGCTACAGGGAAAAGATCAACTTCAGGTTATCACTTTGGATTGTTGGAAGGACAAAATCACTAATTTAATCACCTCCTTCCAAAAGATATCCTTTGATCATTTTACAGAGATGAAAATCAAGTTGTGGATAGCCTTTCAAAGAAAGCTCTCAACCAAGACCCAGGGAAGCTCACCTATTTTCAATGTATTGAGGAGCATGAGGGGCCCTACATGTTCCTTGACCTTTACAAGTATTCCTGGAATTATTGCTTACTGTTTTGGGGGATGATTACTGCATGCATATGTGGCACTTTTTTTTCCTTCTATGTGGGAGAGCTCGATTATAGAGACTTTTTTGGAAGACGTTAAGTTAGTTTTTCTTTGGCGTAGACAACAAGTCATATGGATATGGGTTTTTTTTTTTGTTTTGGGGTGAAAGGACTTTACTGTATGGTATTTATGACATCAATTTGAATGGATTTTTTGTATTCGATCAGTTTATATTTTCAATATAAATATAAAGTGAAATTTTTTGTGGAAAAAATAGAGTTGAAATAATATATTCTAAAGAATAAGTAGATATTTGACCAAGTGTAAATAGTACATTATCCTTTTTGGAGGGAAAACTCTTTAACAATATAGCTTTTTCATCTTCATCTTCTACATCAACTCCAAATTTTCCCATTTTGACAATAGTGACCTCAAATTGTTTGTGATATATCATACTTTTGTTATTTGTTATCCCTAAATAAATTCAATTATTTGTTTTCCCTAAATAAATTCAATTGTCGTAAATGTACCAAATTCATAGACCATGACTTACCACTTCTCTTCCATTCCATTGGTGGCCCTAGATAAAAATAAAGTGCCAAAGCCAAGGACTAAGACCATAATAGTGGAGGGATTCATGTTTTAGTTTTAGAATCAATAAGTTCCAAAACCAAGGACTAAGACCATAATAGTGGAGGAATTCATGTTTCAGTTTTAGAATCAATGGATCTAGGCAGGTAGGTAGGGTTATACCACTTTGATTGGAATTTTTGGACTAAAGAGTTCTTGTTATAAAATAGCATTTTCATTCTATGTCTTATTTACAATTGTTAATGTAGTTATTCCCATACTTCTATATTGGATTTCTTCAAATCTAGATGATGTATCTAGGTAGTTAATAATATGAAACTTATAAAGGCCTTGGTCCTATTGTCCTTATTTTGACATTTAACTAATTTTCTTTCGTATGTTGGCTTATTTTATACACCACTCACTATTCCCTAAAGACAACTCTCCCTTTAAAAAATATGAAGTTTTCATTTGCAGGTATGGAAGTTACGTCCATAAAAAATTTCAATAGAAGATGTTTGTGTTTTAAATTGTCCAGAATAGAAAAAAAATATCTTTAATTTTGTCCATCTATTTGTGTCTTATGCAAAAATTAAGAAAAAATATCTTTAATTATCGTTGTCTCTATGCCTTCTACAAAAAATTATTTCTCTCATATAGGTTTGCAAACTTGTGCCCTTGGCCTAGCTCTTAGAGTATTGTGTTTTGTGGCTAAGCATCTTACAAGGAAATCTCAAACATGTGTTTGTTGATTGTATTTCTAATGGGTGTTTTTTTTGTTGTAATTATGATGTGGGCTTGGGTCCGAATCCACACATTTACCTTAGTTAAATTTTGTGAGTGACTATGTTTAGTACCATCGGGCCAAGTAGAAGTTGTTCTCCATTCCCAACAAGAACATACAAACAAGGATCTGACTAGATCCTAGGTTCCATAGCTGAAATGATCCAACAAGCAGGGGGTTGTAGCATGACATGTAGGGAAATGGGTAGTGATAAAATATATCAGGACCATATTTTGGGATTCCCCATCCCCTAAATGGGTGCTTCCAAGCCCTAGGTTCTCTCTATTACAAACCCATTGGGAGGGGAAGTGGGGCTTGGGTATTTCAATGGGGTGTTCGAATGAAAATGGAGCATTTTGGTCATCGTAGCACAAGATTTATAACACTTTATTTGTTGGATATCCTCTTTATCACTAATATCCATGTGAGATATTCTAGGACACATAACAAGTTATCATTGGTTTTCCATCTACGTGTAGGAGACCATGTATTCATGTGGCGTTAGAGGTTTATGTGAGGTAGCTTGTTTGACTAGGGATTCTTTTCAAAATAAGGGTTTCCATGGTCGCTTCGGATGACTTCACTAGGTTCATGTCGATTTGGATCAGAGGCTTAGCTCCTCTCCCTAGAGACATATACGTTGCAATGTGCTAGTTCCCCTTTGCCTCATCTCAATTTTCTATTCATAGGGAATTAGATGGAGACCCCTACTTGGACTTGTATTTTAACATCATATAGTACTCAATGGTTGGGGAGGTTGTTATCCTAGGTGATTTTAATTCTTTCACTAGAGTGATTTAGATTCCTCTTCATGACCATTTAGAGGATGAATTTTGTATTCAGGAGATTGATCCATACTTAGTAAGGCTTCATAGGACATTTGATGATGCTTTGTGGCCTATCATAGCTTATGGGAGAAACCTTTTAAGGCTTGGAGAGTCCCATGAGTTATTGATCTTGAATGGCCTCTCATGTGTCCCAAACTCATGTTACTTCACATGCCTCCCCAATGGGGGGGGGGGTTACAATGTCCCTTTCCGAGTGATCACTCCAAGAGGACAACTTCATAGCCTATGTAATTATCGTATGCTATAATCAGAGAAAAGAGAATTAATGATTTAATTCTTTAATGTCACTTAGGGAAAAAGAAAAATTAAAAGTGATATTGAGTAATTAAATAAAACGGGTGTTATAAAGTGACTTTGGGGGGAATATTGAAGGAATATATTATAAATTCATTTTATAATTATTTAATTGAGTGGAAAAAGGTAAAAGGGGGATAAAAGAGAGATTGGAGCTCATTATCTCATTATTCATGATCATTTTTATCAAAATTGGAATTGGAGAGCTCTTGAAGATTTTTTTTCTCTGGGACTAAAACCCCTTGAGCATATTGGTTTTGGTGGTAAAATGAATCCACCCTAGTTGGTCAGAAGGAGAGATCATATAGATCTCTCACTAGTTTCATTGTGTAGAAGGATATTCTTCATTTTTGTGAGTAGGGAATTCTCTGAGGTGGTGGGGCTTTGTGGAGGACTTGAGGGTAGATATAGATGCCATTCATCACATTTTCTCTTCCCTTGGATAGTTGTACCATTGTTGTTTCTTGTGTGAGTAAGGAAGGAGGGCCACTTTGTGTTTGCAGCTGTAGGAAGCACCAAAAGGGACCATCCCATCCAGTATTGCAGGAAACACTATTATTTAGCAATTGTATTCTCTTTGAGGGAGTTTGTACTCTTGATTAGCAGACATGGGATCTTCGAGGGAGGCTGCATTCATCATTGCAACTCATGGGGATTAGAAGAAGAGGGTTCTATTCTATGTTATCATCCCATTGTAGGATTGTACCTTATCTGTTGTTCGTGGGGCTGCCGAAGGAATGTGTGCCAATAAATTACAGTCATAAGAGGAGGTTATGCCCCTCTATTTGTTGTTTGTGGGTATTTGGACGTGTCTGTGACAATTATTACAGTCCATGGGTGTGAAATGGAGGCTTCTTTGGAGCATACCGAGTTGTTATTTATTTCCTCTATCCTCATAACTGGAATCGTGCCACTAAACTATTGATTTTTGGGTCTTGAAGGAGGGTTATTCTCATGTATCAATTGTTTTCCAAATATGTTTACTCCTAGGCCTGAAGTGATTAATAAATCTAGTTATAAATGATGAGTTTTTTTCCTGGTATGATTGATTGAATGAGTTTGTGAACATATGAAATAATGCAATTGTTGTTTGGTTGGAATTGAATAAAATAAAATCACCATATTTGTGCAAAATCTCTTGTAAACTATTCTGAAACTGTTTGAAAAAATATTTGAACCAAGTAAGCATCAAAACATATCATCAATAAAATCAAAACATAACAAAAATCAATAAGACAGATCTTACAGTGGTATCAAAGTTGGTGTTCCTGCCATCTTGTGTATTGTATGTTTTTTTAATCAATCTGGGTGAAGAGGTTTATATCACATACATGAGAAGGAGGAAAAGAGGAGATGAAAACCTATTTCATTCAGAGTCAGAAGAAAAGGAAGACACGGGGGACAGGAATGAACAGCCAGAGGGCAGCACTATGAGTATTCTAAATGAATTGGAAAGGGGGAAACAATAGTTGGTTCAGATTCTCACCCAACTTGTGACAAGTAATCAAGGGAACTAAAACAATGCAGACAACAATGATTTGGGTAGGGAAAATGGAAACAATGGTAACAATAGGAGTCATGTTGAGGGGATAAACACTCATGCCCCTACACAGAAAAACACTTGGAAAACTAGTAGAGTGACACCTAAACCTCTTTTACCTCGATTCTTGGAAGGACAAGAAGATGTAAATAAGGGACAACAAGGACAAGGTGAAGGATTTACATATTATTTGAGGAAGTATCAGGCTCTTGGTGAGGAATTTCATGCATCTATGTCTTTACAGGATATATGTACGATTAAGTACAATAATAGACCGAAGGATTACAACAGAGGTCCACATATTAAGGATCTTCTTTGCAAGATTGCGAAATTGTCTATCCTTACTTTGATGGCTCAAACAAATGCACTACCAAATATTGGGTTCAAAATTTGGACACATATTTCTAACTCAACCCCATGACGAAGAAAGAGGTCAACAAATACGCTACATTGCATTTGGATGGAGAGGCCCATGAGTGGTGGTACCATGGGATAGTCATTTTGGGGAATGCTAAGATTACCTCATACCTGGAATTCACACAAAGGATCATTGACCAATTTGACAAGAAGGATCTAGAGTTTCATTTCATGGAGCTAGCACAACTTAGTAAAAGTGGCACAACGTATGCTTACATTTCATAGTTTCATAGGGTTGCAGTCATGGTGACATATGTGTCGGAGCATAGGTTGATTATGCTTTTCATTGAAGGACTATCTAAACCCCTTCATGGTTGGGTTAAGTATTTCAAACCAAGATCTCTACAGGATGATATCATTAGGAAATGAAACATGGAGTATGCAGTCCCAAAGAATAAAATTCCTTCTAAGGATTTCCTTCCCTATGAAAAAAAAGACAATAAACCCTTCCATAAGGAGTGTTTTGGGAAAGATAGAATGTATGATGAGACTCACAAAGAATTGAGAAAGAATAAACTTTGTTTCAACTATAACTAGCCTTGGGAACCATGTCATAGGTGCATGGGTAAGGGTAAGGTGCATTACATATAGGTTTTTTTAGATAGTAATGGAGAAGAGGAAGCAGGACAAATTCAGGGTAGTGAGCACAACATTTTGGATGACAAGAAGCCACACGAGGAGGTTAAGGGTGTGATTATTTCCTCCCTATCAGGTGTTCCTATATTTCAGAATTTCAGGATCTGTGGAGTATTACAAGGACAACGTGTCACAATTTTGATTGATGGTGGGGCAACCCATAAATTCATTGACTAAGATTTGGTGGCTAGGAGAGGAATTCCTACAGAGGAGTTTGAGGGGTTGGATGTAGTAGTAGCTAGTGGGAATAATATGACATGCACATAAAGGGTTTCGTGGTTGGATGTGATGTTGGGAAACTACACTGCGATAGATGAATTATATGTAGTTGAACTGGTAGACACTAATTTCATCTTAGGTGTTCAATGGATTATTTCCTTGGGAAAACATTCTTATAACTGCCAAAAAATAGAGCTAGAATTCATGATAGTGGATGATAAGAGGGTTGTTCTAAGGGGGCATGTCCAATTGTTCCCCTAATATGGCTTCAACCAACCGAATGGAAGGCATATTCGGGCATATAGATGTATATTGTGCAATAGAGTTTCTGATTATGTCTAATAAGTATTTAGATAGAATCCATCCTTAGCATGTAGATATACAGTCATTATTGAGAAAACATGACTGAGTTTTTGGAAATATTCCTCAAGGGAGACCTCCTGAACAGAGTCTTCGAGCATAAAATTGAGTTTGGTGTACCCAGGATTGATGAGTTGATAGATGAGATTCATGGTGCAGTCTACCTCTCTAATATTGACTTGTGTTCAGGGTACCATCAAATCAGGGTGAGAAAGAAGGATGTGCATAAGATGAATTTCAGGTGTCATTATGGACACTATGAGTTTTTGGTCATATCATTTGGGTTGACTAACATCCCTACTACCTTCTATCCATATATGAATCATGTATTCATTCTACAATTGAGGAAACTTTTTTGGGTTTTCTTTGGTGACATATGGATCTATATTAGTACTTGGGAGGATCACTTGAAGCACATATTCACTTTACTCCAAGGTATAAAAATGTGAGTATGGTTTGAATGAAATTTTGTGTTTGGGGCATAAGATAAGTGCTCATAGGGTTAGTGTTGATGATGAGAAGATCAAGGAAATTCAGGATTGTCCTAGACCAAGGAATTTCTCACATTTGAGAAGATTTGTGGGATCACTTGAAGCATCTGTTTAGGTTGAGACTATTCATAGAATGAAGAAGTTTGACAATTTCATGATTGCATTTGAAAATAGTCCTTCAATGTCTCTCTTGACTAAAATGAATGATAAAGGGGAAGCATTGGTGTTTTTCATTGAATATATTAAGACAAAGAAGGTTGTGCAATACCAATGGAAGTTTACGATCAAAACAAATCATAACAACATCGATTTCTTCCTCAATTAGAAGGATTTGAATGATAGGGAGTGGAAATGGGTAAGTAAACTTTAATCCTATGAATTTGATATTGAGTATGCGAAAGGAAAAAAACAAGAAGGTGGTTGATGCACTCTCTAGGAAGCCTGATTTCTACTCTATTTATGATATGCTTTCTTATTGGAGGATTGTTCTAATAGAGGAGTATGCTAAGGATATAGTTTCTACTAACACTATAGATGAGAATTTGTGAGATGATAGGTATATGGTGTTTGATAAGCTCACCAAATATGCTCATTTCCACACCATTTCTTCTGAATACAAAGCTCCACAGGTTGTTGATCTATTTTTTTGGGATATTTTTAGACTTCATGGGCTTCCAAGGAATATGGTAAGTGACAGGAAAAACAAGTTTCTCGGATTGTTTTGGAAATATATTTTTCATGTGAAAAAACACAGAATTAATCCCAAGCACCAGTTATCATTCACAAACTAATGGGAAAACTGAAATTGTGAATAAATGGATTGAAGGCCACCTAAGAAACTATGTTACAGAGAACAAAGTAACATGGAATAAGTGGTTGCACCTAGGAGAGTTTTACTACAATACTACATGTCACATGTCCATCGTGTCAGGAAATCTAGGGCACTTCCACACTAATCCTAGCAGAAGAGAAGAAGAATTTAATCAAGAATGCAAACGACACAAGCAATCACACAGTACACCAAGATATTACCCTGGAAACCCTTAACTGAGAAAACCAACATTCCTTTAAGAAATTTTCTCTCTTTTTGTCTTATTCATTCATAATAAAATGTTACATGTCTAACCTTGGTCCACACCTAAGACACAATCAACATCATACCCTCTTGCACAGACAAGAACAACCCTGTTGAAAATTCAGCTTACACATACATGACCAGTAACCTACGATTTACCATGCATTAGCATTACAACATTATCATTCTCACATTATCCTTTACGACCTTACAACATGCCTCTTTATAGGATTTACAATAGGAAAAAACCTAAATAATGGCACCCAAAAGTGGTTACATATACATGCATATCATTGGCTACAAATGCCTCAAATCTAGAGATTCTATTACAGTCGACTCCAAGTTAGGTTTACCAGTTGGCCTTCATTCGGTCTCTAGTTG
The DNA here is from genome assembly GCA_009831015.1 of Picea engelmannii. Lineage (NCBI taxonomy): Eukaryota > Viridiplantae > Streptophyta > Pinopsida > Pinales > Pinaceae > Picea > Picea engelmannii. The sequence continues at coordinate 304,049 of ML783989.1, forward strand.
GCCATCTCATGCCCGCACTTCAAACTCTTGTCAGTTGAATTTCCGTCGATATCTTTGAATTTGACTTTACCTGGTCGACTTCCTTGACCTTCGACTTGTTGTCAATATACCTCGACTTCGATCGTCAGTTGATTCAACTCAACTAGAATTTCACTGCAAAGAATATAACAACCCAACATTCTCCCACTTGTTGTATTCTTTGCTAAAACAAGAGATTCTTGAACTTTCACTCATAGACCGAGGGAAATGATGCCCATTGCCTCTCTACACCAAGAGAACTTCACAACACTCACAAACTTGGTCAATGAGTATGTTATGTTTTCCAACGTGTCTACTTTCTCCAGTAGCACCTTGTTACTTTCCACCATGTCTCTTATGAAATGGTATTATACATCAATGTGTTTAGTGTTTGAATGATAAGTGGGTTTCTTTTCTAGAAATATTGTGCTTTGACTATCACAACTTACCTTCATATCTTTCACCTCAAACCCAATTCTTGAACACGACCTTTAAATCCATAGTGCTTCCTTTCTTCCATGAGCAGCCTCCATGTATTAAAATTATTTAGTTGACAAGGATATAACCTCCTTTCTCTTACTCATCTAGGTTATTACTCCACTGAACATCTTGAATACATATCCATTGGTTGACCTCCGTCGATCCAAATCTCTAGCCCAATCGACGTCGACAAATACATGTACATCTAATTTACCACTGTCACCTCCAGGTATTCCTTGGTAGCATATAACATAGTCCTTTGTGCCACAAAAATACCTAAATACTCTCTTGACATCTATCTAGTGTTCCTTTCTAGGTGTTGACATGTACCTTCTCAACACTCCCACAGCATGGGCAATGTCTAGTCGAGTGAAAAACATCACATAAATTACACTACCAACCACACTTGCATAGGTAACACATGCCATGTCCTCTATCTCTTCTTGTGTATTTGGACACTACTTAGTAGTAATCCTTTCTCCCACTAGAATTGGCACCTTCACTGGTTTGGAATCCTTCATGTTGAATCGTTTCAGAACTATTTCAATATACTTAGTCTGATTAAACTAGATATTTCTAGTGGCTCGATCTCTCTTAATATCAATTCCCATAATGAATTTAGCTGCATCGATGTCCTTCATGTCGATCTTGGAGGATAACTACTTCTTCACCTACTTTATTGCATCCATTTTGTTTCTAATCAACAACATGTCATCGACATACAAAGCTACATATATGAAACACCCACTTTCTTCCTTGGAATATATGCAATGATCACATTTTCTTTTCACAAATCCCAAACTAAGGATGTAAGTGTCAAAATTCTAATACCACATCATTGGTGATTTCTTTAGACCATAAAGGGATCTTTTGAGTTTGCACACCAAATCTTGCTTTCCATTTACTACAAATCCTTCAGGTAGTTTCATGTAGATTTCTTCTTCCAAGTCTCTATGTAGGAATGTTGTCTTCACATCCTTCTATTCTATTTCCAGATCAAATGTTGCATCCAGAAACATTAGTACTCTAATGGAAGTTATTTTTGTAACAAGGGAAAAAATCTCACTGAAGTCGACTCCCTCGACTTGGAAATATCCTTTTGATACCAGTCGATATTTGAAGTTATCGACTTGTCCTGCGACATTCATCTTATTCTAAAACACCCACTTGCTACTGACGAGATTTATTCCACTAGGTAACTTGACTAAATCCAATGTCTCATTATTGTACAAGGATTCCATCTCTTTGACCATGGCGTCCTTCCATAGTTTACCCTCTATTGATTCGACTACCTCACCTAACGACTTGGGCTCATCATCGATGGCAGTTAACATGAATGCAGAATGGAATTTAGGTAGAATATACATTTTGACTGGTTTTCTTACTCTTTTTTACCTCATTATCACTGGAGTCAATTGTTCCACTTCTTCTTCATATTCAGTTGACTCATCTAAACCATCTTCTTCGTTTCTCAGTTCAAACCGCACCGTATCAGGATTATTCTTGGTCTGAATAGCTTCCTCAGGCTCAGATTTACCTCTGAATTCTATGAAGACCACATATATACTGTAGATTTTTATCCTTGATGTAGGATCCCAAATTTTATATCCTTTCATCCCTTCTTTGTATCCGATGAAAATACGTTTGACTGCCTTATTTTCTATATTGCTCCTCTTTTCATCGGGAACATGCACAAATGCATCACAGCCAAATACTTTGAGATGTGCCACCAATAGATTCTTACCATACCATACCTCATTTGGAGTCGTGTCGACTAACGATGACGAAAGAGACATATTCACCATATATCTTGCAATCTCAACTGCCTTTGCCTATAATTCTTATGCGAGCCCAACACCACTGAGCATGCTCCTTTCCTTATCCATCAATGTTCTATTCATTCTCTCGACAACTACATTTTGTTGTGGGGTATATGGTGTGGTATTTTGGCGTGCTATGCCACACTTCTTATAGAACTGATCAAATTCCTTTCTACATAATTCACCACCATTTTCATTTCTCAACACTTTAATCCTCTTCTCTATCTGGTTTTCCACAAGAGCTTTAAACTCCTTAAATCTCTCGAAAACATCTAATTTATTCCTCAGGAAATATATCCATGTATTCCTGGAAAAATCATCTATGAAGGAGACATAATATAGGGATCCACCAAGTGAAGGCATTGTAATCGGGTCAAACACATCACTATGCACCAGTTTTAGAATCCCATTTTCCCTTGTTACTCCAGATGGGAACCTCACCCAACTTTGTTTTCCATATATGAAATGTTCACAAAATTTGACTTCTAAACCACATTCAACAAAACCTTCAACCATACCTTTTCTTTTCATATCTTGAAGTCCTTTTTCTCCAATGTGTCCCATCCTCTCGTGCCATAACCTGGTCAAGTTGAGTTCATCATGTCTTGTCGATTCGGTTTGAACTGACTTGGCTCAAGTCGAGTCGAGTTGTGTTGACATCAATTTGATTCAAGTCACAGTCGATTTGATTTTAGGAGCAATGATTATGTTGCATATAGTCGAGTCAACATTTCCAAATAGCTTGTACATGGTACCAATCCAAACTCTTTTCATTAAGACCATCGCACCTCTGACCATATTACACGAATCCTTCTAAAATAGAGTATGCACACCTACATCACTCATCTTACTGACATATATCAGGTTTCTTTGCAAACTTGAAATGTCTAGCAGACCTAGAAGGGTTATTTTCCTCCCATCCTGCAGTGTCATCCAAACTCTTCCCCGTCTGACAATTCTGGTTGCCGACTCATCCCTAAAGAACACATCACCCCCATCATATTGTTCATATTCATAGAACCATTCTTTATGTGGTGCCATATGATAGGATTCTCCTGAGTCGATCAACCAAACATCTTGATCTGATTGTGTACTGGTTAACGCCAGGTACACATCACCTCCCTTATTTGAGGTCATATTTCTCTCAGTCGATTGCTTCTCGTCGGATCCAATATTGTCTTTTATTTCCTTCAACTTACAGTCCTTTTTATAATTCCTATCTTTACCACATTTCCAGCATCTTCACGTCAAATGAACCGAGGATTTATATCTACCCTTCTACTTATACTTTCTACCAGAGAATCTTCCTTTATCTCTATCTATTAGTCGACCTCTCACTACCAGAGCATCTTTGTTCGATCCTTCCATGTTCCTCCTTCTCATTTCTTCTGACAATAGTGAAGCAACCACATCCTCTAGTGCTAGTTTGGTTGTATTACTCCCAATAGCCATGACTAAGCTATCCCAGGAGTCTGGAAAATAACATAGTATGTTGATACACTTCTCCTCATCAGTAAACTTTATATCCATAGATGATAACTGGCTTAACACGGTATTAAATGCTTAGTCACCGAACTTCCATCACTCATCCTCAAAAGATACCGTTTCTTTTTTAGAAAAAAATTATTTACCAGATATTTCAACTGGTATAAGCTTCACATCTCGTACCACAGTTTCTTGGTCGAATATTCACCCAAGACATTCAACAACATCAGATCCGCAAGACAAAGTCATATCGTACTTCTTTATTTTATTTCGACCATTCTTTCATCGACATACATATCAGTTGGGTACCTGGACAGAGTGATGTCCATTGTTCTTGATCTACAATAAGATCTTCCATTTTAAGCTTCCAAAGATAAAAATTCTAGCCATTGAATTTTTCTATCTCTATTCTGGATCTACTTTCCATTTTTTACCACGATCTGTAAAACAATTTGACTTATGACTCTTACTGTACCTAGGGTTTAGTTCTCATATTCAAGATTTACAAATCAAGATCTGATATACTCACCAAAGAATTACATTGCTCTAATAACTCACTTGTCAGGGAAGACGTAAGATCTAATACCACATGTCAAGAAATGCAGGGCACTTCCACACTAATTCTAGTAGAAGAGAAGAAGAATTTAATCAATAACACAAATGACACAAGAAATCACACAATACACTGAGATTTTACCCTGGAAACCCTTAACCAGGAAAACCAAGATTCCTTTGAGCATTCTTCTCTCTTGTTGTCTTATTCATTCAGAATAAAAGGTTACATGTCTAACCTTGGTACACACCTAAGACACAATTGATATCATACCCTCTTGCATAGGCAAGAACAACCCTGTAGCCAATTCGGCTTACATATACATGACCAATAACCTACGATTTACCATGCATTATCATTACAACATTAGCATTCTCGCATTATCCTGCCTCTTTATAGGATTTACAATAGGAAAAACCATAAATATTGGCACCCAAAAGTGGTTACAGATCCATGCATATCATTGGATACAAATCCCGCAAATCCCAAGATTCTGTTACAGTCAAATCCAAGTCGGGTTTACCAGTCAACTATTAGTCGTCTTTCATTTGTTCTCTAGTCAGTCACCTAACGCCCACACTTCAACCTATTTTCAGTTGAATTTTTGTCGATATCTTCGACTTCAACTTTACTAGGTTGAATTCCTCGACCTTCAACTTGTTTTCGATCTACCTCGACTTTGACTATCAGTCGATTCACCTCGACTATACTTTCACTGCAAAGAATATAACAAACCAACACATTGGTTTGACTCACTTTAGGTCACTTTATGATTATGATGTTACTTCATTCATTGGTTTTATTCTTTCAGATAGTGGATTTTATGGAGCAAGGGATACAATAGAGTATGTCCATTTTGATGGTCCTTAAGAATAAATTGTAGTTTCTTGAGGAGAAGCGATCTTGAGAAGGGAGGAATGTAATGTCCCTTTCTGAGTGATCACTCCAAGAGGACAAATTAATATCCTATGTAATTCTCGTAGGCTATATTTGGAGAAAAGGGAATTAATAATTTAATTATTTAATGTCACTTGGGAGAAAAAGAAAAATTTAAAGTGATATTGAGTAATTAAATAAAAAGGGTGTTATAAAGTGAATTTGGGGGAAATATTAAAGGAATATATTATAAATTCATTTTATAATTATTTAATTGAGAGGAAAAAGGTAAAAAGGGGATAAAAGAGATATTAGAGTTCATTCTCTCATTATTCATGCTCAATTTGATCAAAATTGGAATTGGAGAGCTCTTGAAGCTTTTTTGGCTCCGGGACTGAAAACCCTTGAGCAGATTGATATCGGTGGTGAAACGAATCCACCATAGTTGGTCAGAAGGAGACATCACATAGATATCTCACTGGTTTCATTATGTATAAGGAGATTCATAATTTTTGCGAGTTCATAGGGAATTCTTTGAGGTTGTGGGGCTTTGTGCAGAAATTGAGGGCAGATCTAGTTGTCATTCATCATATTTTCTCTTCTCTTGGGTAGTTGTACCATTGTTGCATCTTGTGTGAGAAAGGAAGGAGGGACTCTTTGTATTTGCAGTTGTAGGAAGCACTGGAAGGGACTGTACCATCCACTATTGCAGAAAACATTATTATTTAGAACTTGTATTCCCTTTCAGGGAGGTCATACTCTTGATTAGAAGCAACAATATCTTTGAGGGAGGATTCATTCACCATTGCATTTCATAGGGAATATAATAAGAGGTGTGTAATCCTATGTTATCATCCCATTGTAGGACTGTACCTTATCTATTGTTCGTGGGGTTGAATAAGGAAGTTGTGCCATTAAATTATAATCATAAGAGGAGGTTTTGCCCCTCTATTTGTTGTTTGTGGGGATATGGAAGTGGCTATGACAATTATATAATATGTGGGTGTCAAAGGGAAGCTTGTTTGGAGCAGATTGAATGTTGTTTCTTTCCTCTATCATCATAACTATAATTGTACCACTAAAATGTTGATTATGGGGTCCCGAAGGAGGGTCATTCTCATGTATCAATTGTTGTCCAAATATGTTTACTCCCACATCAAGCGATTAATATATTTGGTTATATATGTTGAGTTTTTTTCTGGTATGATTGATTGAATGAGTTTGTGAACATCTGCGATAATGTAACTATTGTTTGGTTGGCATTGAATAAAACAAAATCACCATATTTGTGCAAACTCTCTTGTAAACTATTATGAAATTGTTTGACAAAATATCTTAACCAAATAAGCATAAAAAAATATCAGCAGTAAACTTAAAAAATCACAACAATTAGTAAGAGGGATCTTACAGTCTTAGTGTGGTGAATTATTTCATGTCCAACTAGGACCTACTTCCCTTCATTCACCATTTCTTGGTAATCCCCATCCCCTTAGTCAAAAAAAATATTTTTTCTTTCTCTCTTCAGTCCAACCCTCCTCCCTTACCTTAACCTATCCCCATCAAGTACACCTCAATATTTTATTCTCTTTGAAGAGTGGGACCCAAAGACCTTATCATCCCACCTCCACTAGAAAATTCCTTCTGATTCCTAGTGTTCATCCCTCAATTTTGTCTCAACCAAATATTCTTGTCGCACATCAACCATTGTGGAAGCATCCCTTAAGTTCTTTCCCCACTTCACTTGGTCATTATCCCCTTCCCCAAAACCTTTATTTTTCCCTATGCATATGATGATGATTTTAAGGAACTCCACAACCAACTTCAATATTCATTCTCTCATTCCCATTCGTCCCACCATAATTTTAAGAAACCATATTGTTGCCTCCTCTATGACAAGAAAATTATCTCCATGTCATAGAGGAGACGTGACTTGAGTACCTCCCTCATCCATTCTCCCAAAACATTCTAGCATTCCATCTTTCATTGCCACTCCCCTCTCTTTGCTGACCTAGACTCAAGATCCATGTTCTACCATACCTCCACTCTTTATGATGTCCTTGGGAAACCCATGCTCAAGGTTATCTCCCCCTTCATATTGCTACTTATTCTCATATCAAGACATCTGGGAGATAGTTAGAGTATTGAATACCAATAAAATAGTGGATGAGGAGGGTTTCCAGGAAATTTTGTTCAACCATGCTATCCATGCAAGTTTACCACATACTTGTTCACATCATACTATTCATCTGATCTAAAAATTGGGTTCCAATGTATATCCCAACAATTTCATAATGATATGGTTGTCGACACTTTCTCGAAGTTATAAGATATTGTCCTTCATATGAATCTCTTTGAGTAGTTTGAGTGGAGACACCTTTGAGTAAGATGACAGGCTAGCTTTCAACCCACACACAAGACCATTCATCACATTTTCTCTTCGAAATTCTATTGTTGATTTCTAGACTTTTAGAAATATTTTGATTATGTCCCATGTGAGGCCCTATTCTAGAGGCTCAAAGACATTGGTAATTCTAAGTCTCTACTAAATGCCATCATGTTTTTGTATGAGTTGGTTCTTTTTTGTCTCCACACAACTCATTGGATTTCCAATTTGACAAAGAGCAATATTGGTTTCAAATAGGGGTGTCACCTATGCCCATCCTTATTTGGGATCTACATTGATGTGGTGAAGTTATTCCTACATGAACATATCTAGGATGGAAATGGGTGTTTTTTCCATCAGGATTTGATATCTATCCCTCTCTTCATTGGTGATGTGATCCCCTTGGCCTCATCCTCAAAGGGCCTGCAAATAAAAATAGATGCGTTGAACCTTTTCTGTGACCTTTGATAGTTGACAACCAACTTGTATAAAACCAAGGTTATGTTCTCCAATGGGTCAAATAAGGTCCCGTAGAATCGTCAATTATTTTTCAAAGGGGAGGATACTAATATCACCAACACCTATATTTACTTAGGGGTGCAATTCTTAGGTCCATGTTTCAGTATGAGGCATGGTCTTGAGCCCTTGGTCAACAAGTGATACATATCTATATCCCTTCTTGAGAGATAGTGTTTCTAGCATCATTTTCAGGATATCTTGTCTAAGTTGTCTCTCATGTACACCCTTATCTAACCCACATTTCTTTTTCATTCAAAGGTTTGGGGTCCTTGTTTGCTAGAGTCCAGTTGGGACTCAACTGAGAGAGTACAAACTCTTCTTGTTCGATGAATTATCAAATGCAAAAAAATATTCCCTCTTCTCATCATTCTTGCAGATATTGGTGCCCATTCCTTTAGAATGAAGGCTACACTTATCCTTGTCTTGTTTCTACATTGTATTTTGAGTTTTGTTGACTCGACAATGGGATGAGACCAATATTCATACTTGTCCTATTGTTCGTCCATGTCCATTTCTTTAGCAAGCCCGCTAGGTCAAGTGCGTTGTTGGTTTACAAGAGTCTCAAACCTTTTGGAGTCAATGGGTATTTTGATGGATCAAGTTCCTCCATTGAGATACTCTCTTGATGCACCTGGTCACCTCCTGCCTCCTATATAGGAGTTGAATAAGATCATCTGAGATGATATTTATAAGCACTTTGCACATGTCACTTAGACAAACCCATTGAGCAGATTACGTGCAAATATGGCCTTCTAAGTTGAGCACTTCATGGACTTGAGGGATGAACTCATTGTTCAACCCACATACACAAGTTGTCATTGATTTTATGCTCTTCATATTCCCCTCTATCATTTTAGTGGTCTCACATAGACCTTGAGTACACACAAAGTACCGACTTGACCGATCAAATAAGGTTTTCTAGTTGTGCCATCTTTGGGAGGTTGAGACAGAGGAGCACTTCATATTGAGTCACCCCATCTACTATAAGATCCAAGGGTGGTTTCATTTCTTATTTAGAGAGTCATGTACCCTCTCCAATTTCTTTAGATACCCCAATCATAGATGCATAGCCTCATACATGCAAGAGGCCCTCAGGATCCATTCTCATACTCACTACCTTTAAGATCAATGTCCACTTGGATGATCACTTCCTTTTTTATGTTTCTACCTCTTTGTGAAGTCCAATAAGAATATTAATGGAAATATTTAAAATCACTTATTAAATAGAAGCCTTCCTTTTATTGATATCACGAAGCTATGATATGGGGATTTCACATTACTTGGAAACCACCTTGATGTTGGAAGGAAAATGAAAATGAAATGAGATATCAATATGTTTAGAAACCAATAAATAGTTACTCAAATAGTAATATGCTTATAAATCAAATACTAATGTCCGAGTTCAAATAATTTAATGAGTATACCATATCTTATTTAAATTTCTCCCAATTAGTAATGTGTTAGAATGAGAGTATTATAGTTTTTATGGTTAACTTGAGAAACACTTCATTTCATTGGACAAAGACAACAACTTGACATGTCTTGATCTTGTAATTAGATTTAGAAGAGCATAATTATGTGAAGCCTTATAAATATTATAGTAAAAAATGAACAAGGATAAACATTCTATGTTTTTTATCTCCATTTAATTTTCCATCACTAGAATATGGTTAAAAAATCTTTGCCAAAATTACAATTTTGGATTCATGGATTTATTATTTTTAATGTAAAAATGGATTTAGAACTCTTAGATACCCTATTGCAATTGGATTGTGTAATGTTAATGTTTTATGTTTGCAATTCCATCAAATCCAAAATGATTCTTGCTAGATTTCAGTGAAATAAATGTCGATTTCCCTTCTTAGTATTTTGAATGGCTAGAAAAGGATCAATTCATAGCAAGGCTAGACCATGAAATTAAAAAACCCAAAATTAATAATAACAACATTGTGTAACTAAATTACACACAATCTAATTACACTATACAATTAAAAGTGAGTGAAGATGAACCTTGTATAAGATTGGACAAAGGTGAGGAATTTATTTTTTCATATTATAATGGATGGAATAATTGTGTGTGTCCATTTATAGATGGCTTATGCTAATTTAATGTAAGTAATTTTATAAAAGTTAGCTCTTTTATATACACATACACAATAATACATTAATATTAAAATGATTTCATATAATTTAAAAAAAAAAATTAAACTTTCATAGGAAGCTATACACAATAATGCATTAATATTAAAATGATTTCAAATAATTTAAAAATAAAATTTGAACTTTCATAGGAAGCTAGTATGTACATGTTGTTCATTTCTTCTTTACTCACAATTAATAATATTTCAATGATCATATAAATGGTTTCAAGCAATATATTGAGAGAGAATGTACCTAGATAATTTAGTTATAGTGTACTATTTGAATAGTGTTCAAAGGTAGATGAAACATAATGTAATTGTCATATTAATTACTTTAACTTATTAATTAGTTAAAGTTAGGGCATGATATACTTACTAATAATGATTTTATTTCATAAAGTGGTGTAATAGAAAAAGTGCATTATATTAAATAAAAACTCCTAAGTCTAGATATGGCGATAGTATAATTATTACATCAACACCTTGTCTTAATTGTCATATTAATTAAAGTTATGTGTCATGGAGAAAGCACAAATTATTTAGACCAAGTAAGGTGTCTTTATGGAACTTTTAAAACATGTCTTCAATTGGTGATTGGAAACAAACTATCCCTAACATGGTTGATGTAGAACAAGTGATGACTACAACCTTTTGTCTCACTAACCAAATGAGAGTCAATGTTGATTGAATAATTCAACCTTTCCACCATTGATGTAGGCACTAGTTTGTTCAATAAACTCTTCTCCGCACCTTTGTAAAATTCTCATTAAGTCAATGTTTGGATTTGGCTACTCTGCAAAAACACCACCATGTTTCACTATAGAAGATAATTTTCTTTCATTCTCCTTGAGGGTTTCTCCCTATATTTCTCATGGACAACATTAGACAAAACATAATGATTGTTGCTAACCACTCATTTGTTGCATATCACTTTATCATCCTTCGGGTTAAGGAAGCTCATTCAATATAACACCCTATAGGATTTTATGATACCTATTGGGAAAACTCATTGTTGAATTATTGTTGCATACCAACTCCATAGGACCACCTTTTCCCATGGAAATATTTCCCTTTTATTGATGATTTTTCAATGATTTGACATCTTTCTTCATTGATTTTCAAATTTGAATTTTAATATGAATTTGGTTGGAAAAATATTTCATTTTATCAATAACCACATCACCACTAAAAAAATCCCTTTGTTAGTGACAATATCAATCAACGAGTATGCTATATGTTGATCATTACAACTTGTTGACATTAATTTGACATTTATTTTCTCTTACAAAATCAAAACATTCAACATAAAATTTTCTCCCAAACCAAACCTCTTCAAGGTTAACATTTTGTATTACCTTCCACAAAAATCAATTGAACAAGTACACATCATTGCTTCTACCCAATACTATCATATAAGTATTACATCCACTATACTAATGGAATACACATGAAATATCTTCACAATAGTAATGCAAGTGAATATGTTTAATCCCATATATTTTGTTGACAAAATTTTGAGATTCATAAGTTGCACAATATTTTTTCACTTAAAATCCTCCACTATGTGTAAACCAAAGGTCATATGCTTTTGATGTTTATTTCAACTAACAAACCTCTCGAAATCGATTGTTAATCAATTAGCAATCCTTCAATGCACTCTAATTTGTAAAGTTGAGGCCACAAACAAGAAAACAAAAAACAAATTTTCAGGAATCCCAATGCTATTCCTTCCTTTGTGTTTCAAAGTGGAGAATGATCATAACATAGTATTTGAAAGAGCATAATGTTTCATGAGTTACTTTTGGAGTGGTGACTTTATGCTATGCATAATAAACTTCAATAATCCTTTTACATATATTTAAAATATGTGGTAAACATCATTACATGTCATCGTGTTAAAAGTTGAATTGTGCCATTCCCAAGTCACCTTCATCATAGGTGGAGGTAGAAGTGAAGCCATACAATTATTTTGATAATTGAGTGATTAAGCACTAGAGTTTAATAAAACTTTTTTGATAATTGAGTGACTAAACTTTACATGTACCTATAAGGCACGTGTAGTTGAGTGATTAAACTTTTAAGAATTGTGATATTGTTGAAGAGTATTGGAAGCTCGAAATTTTCTTTCCTCGTGTGAAAGAAAATTTTGGATCGCATCATCTCCCTTGATTTTAAATGCTTGTCCCAAGTGTTTTAAATTAAATTCCATATGTTTTCTTCAACTTTGCATACTCATGGACAAAACTTAGTCTTCAAAAGGCCAAAACCAAAATTGAAGGATTGTTTGCATGAGGGCCCTGTAACGGGTTCTCTGGCATCGAGTTTTTAGGCATGGCCATGATAGTGTTCTTTCGAAGAATAAACGTGTAAATAATTCATTATATGTAGTCTTAGTCTCATTTGAGTTTAATTGTTTTCAAATCCAATTGATAAGCTAGTTATTTCATGTTTTCCTTGGATTTTAAGATTGTCAATAACTATCTATAGTGCTAATGTATCCTTTCATTCTTAGGTTGGTCCATGTTTTAAACATTTTTTTTTCCATTCATTCCAATGTTACTCATAGATTCCTTTCTTTTTTGAATTCTTTTGCTCGAGTGTATTTTTCACCTTCTCACATTTAGTTTGTTTTTTAGGATGTTATTTTCAAATTTTTAGTGATCCTGGTTTAGATTTCTACTTCCTAATTTAACATAGATTATATCTCAATGATTAATCTCAAACAACCAAATTATTTCCAGAAATTATCCATCTAATTGGGTGATTCTCCACTTGCATGTGCATAATGTCCATCTTGAGCTTGTGCAATGTCTGATTAGTGTTCAAAGGAATTCTTCTTGGTTTTCCCGAGAGAGGACATTTCATCAATATGTGGCTTTTACCTAGTATTCTAACCAAGTTTATCTTATTTCTCAACAATAGGGTTATCTACAGTCATAGTTTCAAATTCTTGATCATGACTCAAAAGTAATTTTTGCTTTTATGAGTAGCGATTGAAGTAATGTTAATAATTTTAGGAGAATCTGATGGAAAATTAAAAATGGGTTACATGAGATACATATGCTTAATTTTCATCTCAACCTTCCATCCTATCAATTTATATTCAATACGCCAGGTTGATTCCTCTCTCCCCCTCCTCCTTCTTCTAGGTGTTATTGATTGATTTTGGCGAGGTTCATTCCCCTCTCCCCCTCCTCCTTCTTCTAGGTGTTATTGATTGATTTCATTTGGAGTGATGGGAATCATCCATCCTGGTAGCAATAATAATCCAAGAACTGGAATTTGAATTAGAAATAACAGTTATAGTAACCACTGCATAATTTAGACAAGATGATATTAATTAATACTATTGGAGAGTTGAATTGCTTGATTTTTATTTTTTAAGAAATCTTGGTGGAATTTTTTTTTGAGTACTTCTCCATGATTTATGGAAGGTAAACATGGTAAGCTGTAGATGGGGATTATGAGGCCTAACCCCAAGGGGATCATTTTTCTTTTCTAAGAAATCTCGATGGAAAATTCTTTGAGTACTTCGTGATTTATGGATGGTAAGTTGTCGACATGGATTATGGGGCCTAACCTCGAGGGGATCAAGAGAATCAAACCTGTGACCTCCCCAAATAATCACTAAGGGAGAGATCTCATGTCCGGCTCAAGGCTTGTCTTCTTACCATGCAAATACATTACATTATTATACCATGTAAGAAAAACTACAATACATGATTACCTATGGTTGTTGGAATAGCTCAGTGATCGTGTGGTTGTGGTTTGGTTGTTAACCACAAGGTCAAAGGTTTAACTCCTCCTAGCACTAATACAATACCATGTTTCATTACAAATTGTATTCTATTATGAAAAATGTATGTTTGGTACCGTGACACTTCAATGAAAAGAAAGGGTGAGCAAATGTTTAAGTGGTCTCAACATTATTATTATTAAACCAAATATATCCTCTCCAACATTCTAAGAAAAAGAAAGAGTGGAGTAAATCTTCGGAGTCAAGAATAATAGATAAAGAAGGACCATTAATGGACAAATATAATTGCAATGGATTTTAACCATGGAAATAGTTTATTTACTTAGTAATATTCTAATTTTTCATTGTATGGTTTTCTTTTTTAGTGGTTAGTAAGACTAAGTTTAAATTATTTTAATTTTTTTTTTAAATGTAATTTTCATAGCATTTTATATTTATATATTTTCATCATTAAAATATTGATAAAATCAAATTGAAGAAATATGTAAAATATTGTTGAGTGATTAGGATGCCCCATTTTGGTTGTAAAAGGTTTCACTTTTCATTTATCTAGCATGGTATTAGAGTAGAGATATGTTTCACTAAGAGGGCACAACACAATAACATATGAAAGGTAATCCTTTGTACATGTAGAGGAGCAATGTAGGGAAAGTGGTGTGTTTTTTTAGTGGTGTGTTTCAATGTATTTTTAGTGTTACAATGTTGTGTATCAAAATACTTAAATAGTATAAAAAAGGAATAAAACTAACTTTATGCTTCGAGAATGAGAAAGAACAATAAATGAGAAGTTTCTTAGAAGGACAATTTTTTTTACAATAAACAATTGTACAAGATGAGACGCTCAATAAAACTAGGTCCCATCAGTACATATAGAAAACAAAGGGTGCAATTACAATTAAAGGGTCTATTATATTATACTATTTATATAATATAATATAAATACTTAATCATAAAATGAGAGATTACTTATTATTTTTATTTTTTTTAAATAAAACATTTTATCATATTTTAAGAAAGACTAGTTCTTAACCAATTAAAAACAATTTTAGATCTTACATCATATACTTAGAAATAACATTTAACCTTAAATTTATATATGAAACATATACTACCTCATTACAATATAACCTTTTACCAAAAAATCATTAAAGTAATATATAACCAACATGAAATAATTATAATCTATATCATATAATTATTAAAAAATTTATAAAATAAATATAGCTAAATAAGCTCTACTTAAATCCAAAATAGGAAAGCTAAAAACATATGTGAAACAATATTGACGACAAGTCTAGGTGGTCATCTTAAACTTTTGGGTATTACTATCCCTAATTTTAATATCTCATCTCTACATTCCATGTAGCATGCAAATTCTTAGATCAATTAGAAGTTTCTTTCCCTTGCTTGTAATACAGTTATGTGGATTTTTATGGTCAAATTCATGTTTAATGCCACAACTATGGTTGAAAATTAACAAAGGTCATCCTTTATTAATAAGTGACAAACATAGTTGCAATGAACTTTACCTCATAACTTGCTACATCTCAGAAAAATTCATTTGTAAACAAAGTAAGGAAGGGGTCCTTGATTATTACTATGTTCAACATATGGAGGTCTATACAAATTTGTAGTTTTTCATTCTTTTTCTTGGCTATAATGATTGGTGACATCTCTTAATCACTCTATTGGATCGAATAGATGATGCCCAAATCCAACATCTTGTTGATTTCCCCTCCAATTTTCTTCTTATGTTTGGGGTGCATTCTATAATATCTATGTCATATTGATTTGGCATTGTGATGCAGTGCTATTTTGAGTTTTCTATATTCCTTGGGATTATCTTTTATATTTTGATAGTTGAAAGAAAACACATCTACAAATTCTTAAAACGTCATTATGGCCTCCACAATTGTTCTTTCATCCCAATAGTGACCCATTTGAATGTACTTAGTCTTTGATCATTTTGGTAAAATGTTAATCTCTTCTAGTATCAGGTTTGGGATTTTTATGTTAGCATGACTTGATGAGCTCATATCCATAATCTATGCCTTATATTTCTCCTTTGAATAATGATCTAGAGGGTCATTGCATTCCCCCTTTTGAAGCTTTTAGTTAGGTTGAACAAATAAAATATACTTTGATAGTGCGTGTTTTCTAATTTTACATTATTTTTTTCATTTTTGTTAGCATCTATTCTAAGAATTGATTTCCTTCAACCTTACCATTATCTACATCTTCATTGAAGTAGTTCCATAGCTCTTACCAAATGTAATCCTAGCTATGCATTTCATTTTTATAATACTAGTGTTATGTGAATCATTGTATCATCCCTCCTAAGATATATTGAAAGAGTACATCTTCAAAACCACATGCTTAGGAACATGTTGGGCGAATTATATAATAGTGGATTCAATGCATTAACTATCAAGCCAAGTTTGTAGACTTATGAAGCACCGGGTAAAATATCTGTAGAACAAATCTTAGAGACACACAATTCCAATAAGCTATGAAATAAATTCAATCTAGTTGCTCATCTGACAATGGACATTCTAAGGTCGAATTACAGGTTGGATATATATTTTTATACCCAACAATATTCTATTGGATCCACTCTATTAGTCATATTGAAAACTATTAACTTGAAACAAAATCAACAAAATCAAAAGCTAATACATGTGATCAAGGTATTTATCATGGGTAGTTGTTGATCAGTAAAAAATGGCAATCATTGATTGCATCGATCTATAGCTCTTGAAAATCCTTGTCCAGAGAATTACCAATTAAACCATCAAAAAATCAATCATTAACTCTTGTTCTCACAGGAATTAGCTATACTACAAGCATGAAATAAAACTACAACATTAATTAATTAATCCTCACTGTTGAGTTCCATTAAATTGTCTACAAGAATTGAACTGAATGAATCGATTACCAATAACAAAATTACAATTAATCCTAATGTAACAAAGTAAATAAAACAACTAGGGTGCTACTTCTGAGATGAAGGGGGCCTTTCCTTCTCTTAGAAGTATGTTTGCTAACACTTACAAGCTCAGGGACACAACAAAGAAATGCACATGAACCAATATTTATATTCCGTAATTAATAGAGTACATAGATATATGTTGAACAAAGTTCAATCTACTTATGCTTAATATTGTTATCAAACTATCAATCCATATGTTTGGGCATGATTGCCTATGATATTTATACAATAAGATTCATATTAAATAATAACAACTCTTAAACTTCCAATCCTGTGCAATCCACTAAACATAGTCGGGACATTACAACTTTAGCTTCAGAAAAACCAATTCAGACAACAAAATATCGTAACAAGTCATTTCATTACCAAACTCATTTGCATTATAGGAATTAGTTAGAACGTTGACTAGAAATACCACCTTCGTTGTTGTAGTGTTGGCCAAATTGGATAGTGGATGCCCATGTGTACACGATTCTCTACAAAAACCATATCTTCGAATAAGTTGGAACGAGTGGCAGATATCTCAACTATCGAGGAAACTACAGGACCTGTTCAACATACTATAGGAATATTCCAGTAATTTCATCATCTCGAGTAATTAACACATTTCATTCATTAAACAAGGAAAAAATGAAATACTTAGGCTAAGATAATTACCTTTGAATAAAAATGTGTTTTGAAGGAAAAATGGTAAAAGATATGTCATTATAGGGTAATAGGATGGAAAATGGCAAGGTAAATAGTAATACAAGGTCCTATAGACTGTACCAAAACACATCACAACAAGGACCCTACATGTCCCCCTTGCCTGAGGATTTGCATGTCCTCATGCAAAATTGGACCTTCAGTCACCCTTCAAAAATGATTTCCAAAATTGTTAATATTTCAATAAGTCATGTGTTAGGCCTAGATGGTCGCATGAGAAAATACATTGAGCTCAGAAGTCCCTGGCTCCAATCCTTCAAGTCTGGCTTTGAGCCTTTGATTCTACAAGAGAATTTTCTTGTCCTGCCTATACCATCATTGGGACTTCTTTAGTGAACTATTGTTTTCTTTATTTAACTGGGAAGTTTCTTCTTGGAATATGACACTAGATTTTTTCAACAGTATATTTTTTCTTTTAATGAACTCATATACAATTTTCGTTTCCCTGGTTTTTCTCTTTAGTCTACAAATCCTCTTCTCCTTTCCTGCTAAGTTGTCAACACTAATTAATTCCTCTGTAGGCTTTTCCCTTAGGATTTCATTTGTTGGTAAACTACCTGATTAGATCTCCTCAACGATTTCACAATCTCAAGGTCACCATGCAATTCATTATGTTCTTTAGACTACTCACATACAACCATTGTTTCCCCAAGAGTCTTTGAACGCTTTTTCTTAGGAGGGGTTTTGAGTATTACCTCTTTCTCTGTTGTTTCCTGAGGTTGACTTGATTCTACATCGAGTTGGGTGGCCTGAATCCTTTTCATCCATGGTAGATTAGGTGTCACCGAAAATCCCATGTTTCTCGGTGCTCTTGGCTTCTTTAAGCCTGAGATAGCTTGAAATTATTCATCCCCTTCCTCAAAATCAGGGTCAGCTTTATTCTTACCTGATTCCATTTTTTCTTCCTGAGGTTCCTCTTCAGGTTTCTCAACTTCTTTGTGTTCTTGTTCATCTCCTCAGAATTCTCTTGATCCCCTTCATTCTTTGTCCTGCTCCCTCAGGCTCAAGCTTCGTTTCTTCCCCTTGAGCTTCCCCAAACTAGTTTTGAGCTATGAAATCCTCCCAAGTGTTATTTTTCTTCCTGAGCTCCTCCAAAGCCAATAGTTCGACAAGGTCGTGATGATGCAAGTCTCAATCCATCATTTCGGTGTAGACATTTCTTCATGTTGTGGCCGCCATCTTGGTCAACCACTTCCATAAAAAGTAGGGAATATTAAGGCTTTGTCCCTTAAAATGAAATAAGATCCTAATATGGTAAAGGAATGTGAGGCCGGAATGGCCCTCACATGTAATATATTTATGTAACATGATCAATAAATTTCAATATGTTATTTTCAACATATATTGCACTGTCCCTTTAGAGCACTTTGTCTTCATTCTAGTTGGCTTCAGGAACAAATACCAAATCGATTTCTCTATCTTCCTACTCTTGAACCAACTTTTGTCGTCTTAAGGGAGCTCTATTTCCTACACAATAGAGCCTTATGAGATTGTGAGCTCCAAATCTCCAATGACTACCTTGCTTCCATCAAACCCTAATGTGAATGCCCTGGTAACTTCTAAGTTGTGCCTGATGTTATTTAGAAAGAAAGGTAGCCAACATGTATTATTTATTCTCTTCCTACATTTTGGATAGGCTTCTAATAGTTCGCCCCCATCTAGTTCAATTCTAAGTGCACTCTTCCTCCTTTCTCACAGAAAGAGATGTATGGATTGTTGATGCTATTCAAATCAGTCTATAGGAAGAGGGAATTTCACGATACAATGGAAATGAGTTCAAAATGAGAGTTGATGGGAAATCATGATCATGATGATTTAATCATTGCAATACAATTTAATCGTTCATGTAGAGTAATGATCGATGTAGAAGGTTTTGAAATGATGGAGATTCGCGCATCCAGCGGTGGAGGATTATGCAATGATGCCAAATCGAGTAATGGAAAGGTGGCCAATTCGATGCATGTGTGACGGTTCAGGGAGATAATTTCATAGTTGGAGCAATTAGATTCAAAGGTTTCCATAGTATTAAAATTTTCCAAATTTGATGAACAAATAAACCTTTAATAACTTACCCAAGCTTTGATTACCTAGAATTACCTTATTGTTTGATTGAATCAACTCTCTTGAACCATACCTTTTATCAAAGTTATGAGTTATGCATCTTGGTGCAAGGAGGTGTTCTAGATTGGATTATAGAACAAGACTCTGTATCATGGACTACTTTCCAAAAAATGTAGATATGTATATAATTGTGGTAGCAATCCATAGTGTACTCATGATGTCATATTGTTCCTGCACTAGAATGGAGATCATGTGTTCTTCATCAATCACCAGAAATGATATAGCATATCTAAGGATTAGAACCACTGTATACGAATTACTATGGCAATGAAAATGCTACTGGATTAGGAATGAAAACAAGAATGGTAATAGGAACATGAATACTGCTACAAAAATTTGAAGACTAGATGTTGCATGCTTGCTCTGGTTGAGTTGTTACAAAATTTTCTTCCTTACCCATTTTTGTACATTCATTTCCATGTGAATAAATTTCCTAAAGTTGAACATGGAAGGGAATCGTTGGATTACCAACCATTAATGAATTTCATTAACCAACGTGATATTGCTCACCAATAATGTCAATGACCATCAAGGTACTCCAATGCATCCTTTCAATTACGAATGTGTATGTTGAAGTTGAGTAACTTGCAGGATTTGGTAGTCAGGCGACATTGATGCATCCCCAATTCTACCAGCGAGAGAATTTTCATTAAGGCATACAAATACCAAGGCATTGCCATAATCTCTGACCTCAGGGCCCAGATAAGGATTTGAAGTCGATGGGATGAGATTGTTGGAAGGAGGGCCTTAATGAATCCCCCATCATCCAACACGAGAACCATAAAATGATTGAAATTTTTAAAAAATGAATAATCAAAATATATAATTTTATTTGGTAACCTTACCATCCACAATCTTGGTTTTCAAGTAAGGTTCCAGCCCAGTTGCGTCAGAATTCCTGGTTTTCACAATTGAGCATTATTTTCTCTTTACTTTTTATTGCTTGTTTTTTTATTATTTATTTTTTGTTTTATTGAGAATGGGGGAACTAAGAAGAGGAAGGTTGTGGGGAAACCCCCTCACCTACCATCTGCAATTCAAATTTCTCCACGATGTCTTTGAAAACATATCCCTTATATTTTGGCTTTTGATATAACTTGAGCATGT
>ML783989.1:335141-366735 GCA_009831015.1 Picea engelmannii
GAGTGATCACTCCAAGAGGACAAATTAATATCCTATGTAATTCTCGTAGGCTATATTTGGAGAAAAGGGAATTAATAATTTAATTATTTAATGTCACTTGGGAGAAAAAGAAAAATTTAAAGTGATATTGAGTAATTAAATAAAAAGGGTGTTATAAAGTGAATTTGGGGGAAATATTAAAGGAATATATTATAAATTCATTTTATAATTATTTAATTGAGAGGAAAAAGGTAAAAAGGGGATAAAAGAGATATTAGAGTTCATTCTCTCATTATTCATGCTCAATTTGATCAAAATTGGAATTGGAGAGCTCTTGAAGCTTTTTTGGCTCCGGGACTGAAAACCCTTGAGCAGATTGATATCGGTGGTGAAACGAATCCACCATAGTTGGTCAGAAGGAGACATCACATAGATATCTCACTGGTTTCATTATGTATAAGGAGATTCATAATTTTTGCGAGTTCATAGGGAATTCTTTGAGGTTGTGGGGCTTTGTGCAGAAATTGAGGGCAGATCTAGTTGTCATTCATCATATTTTCTCTTCTCTTGGGTAGTTGTACCATTGTTGCATCTTGTGTGAGAAAGGAAGGAGGGACTCTTTGTATTTGCAGTTGTAGGAAGCACTGGAAGGGACTGTACCATCCACTATTGCAGAAAACATTATTATTTAGAACTTGTATTCCCTTTCAGGGAGGTCATACTCTTGATTAGAAGCAACAATATCTTTGAGGGAGGATTCATTCACCATTGCATTTCATAGGGAATATAATAAGAGGTGTGTAATCCTATGTTATCATCCCATTGTAGGACTGTACCTTATCTATTGTTCGTGGGGTTGAATAAGGAAGTTGTGCCATTAAATTATAATCATAAGAGGAGGTTTTGCCCCTCTATTTGTTGTTTGTGGGGATATGGAAGTGGCTATGACAATTATATAATATGTGGGTGTCAAAGGGAAGCTTGTTTGGAGCAGATTGAATGTTGTTTCTTTCCTCTATCATCATAACTATAATTGTACCACTAAAATGTTGATTATGGGGTCCCGAAGGAGGGTCATTCTCATGTATCAATTGTTGTCCAAATATGTTTACTCCCACATCAAGCGATTAATATATTTGGTTATATATGTTGAGTTTTTTTCTGGTATGATTGATTGAATGAGTTTGTGAACATCTGCGATAATGTAACTATTGTTTGGTTGGCATTGAATAAAACAAAATCACCATATTTGTGCAAACTCTCTTGTAAACTATTATGAAATTGTTTGACAAAATATCTTAACCAAATAAGCATAAAAAAATATCAGCAGTAAACTTAAAAAATCACAACAATTAGTAAGAGGGATCTTACAGTCTTAGTGTGGTGAATTATTTCATGTCCAACTAGGACCTACTTCCCTTCATTCACCATTTCTTGGTAATCCCCATCCCCTTAGTCAAAAAAAATATTTTTTCTTTCTCTCTTCAGTCCAACCCTCCTCCCTTACCTTAACCTATCCCCATCAAGTACACCTCAATATTTTATTCTCTTTGAAGAGTGGGACCCAAAGACCTTATCATCCCACCTCCACTAGAAAATTCCTTCTGATTCCTAGTGTTCATCCCTCAATTTTGTCTCAACCAAATATTCTTGTCGCACATCAACCATTGTGGAAGCATCCCTTAAGTTCTTTCCCCACTTCACTTGGTCATTATCCCCTTCCCCAAAACCTTTATTTTTCCCTATGCATATGATGATGATTTTAAGGAACTCCACAACCAACTTCAATATTCATTCTCTCATTCCCATTCGTCCCACCATAATTTTAAGAAACCATATTGTTGCCTCCTCTATGACAAGAAAATTATCTCCATGTCATAGAGGAGACGTGACTTGAGTACCTCCCTCATCCATTCTCCCAAAACATTCTAGCATTCCATCTTTCATTGCCACTCCCCTCTCTTTGCTGACCTAGACTCAAGATCCATGTTCTACCATACCTCCACTCTTTATGATGTCCTTGGGAAACCCATGCTCAAGGTTATCTCCCCCTTCATATTGCTACTTATTCTCATATCAAGACATCTGGGAGATAGTTAGAGTATTGAATACCAATAAAATAGTGGATGAGGAGGGTTTCCAGGAAATTTTGTTCAACCATGCTATCCATGCAAGTTTACCACATACTTGTTCACATCATACTATTCATCTGATCTAAAAATTGGGTTCCAATGTATATCCCAACAATTTCATAATGATATGGTTGTCGACACTTTCTCGAAGTTATAAGATATTGTCCTTCATATGAATCTCTTTGAGTAGTTTGAGTGGAGACACCTTTGAGTAAGATGACAGGCTAGCTTTCAACCCACACACAAGACCATTCATCACATTTTCTCTTCGAAATTCTATTGTTGATTTCTAGACTTTTAGAAATATTTTGATTATGTCCCATGTGAGGCCCTATTCTAGAGGCTCAAAGACATTGGTAATTCTAAGTCTCTACTAAATGCCATCATGTTTTTGTATGAGTTGGTTCTTTTTTGTCTCCACACAACTCATTGGATTTCCAATTTGACAAAGAGCAATATTGGTTTCAAATAGGGGTGTCACCTATGCCCATCCTTATTTGGGATCTACATTGATGTGGTGAAGTTATTCCTACATGAACATATCTAGGATGGAAATGGGTGTTTTTTCCATCAGGATTTGATATCTATCCCTCTCTTCATTGGTGATGTGATCCCCTTGGCCTCATCCTCAAAGGGCCTGCAAATAAAAATAGATGCGTTGAACCTTTTCTGTGACCTTTGATAGTTGACAACCAACTTGTATAAAACCAAGGTTATGTTCTCCAATGGGTCAAATAAGGTCCCGTAGAATCGTCAATTATTTTTCAAAGGGGAGGATACTAATATCACCAACACCTATATTTACTTAGGGGTGCAATTCTTAGGTCCATGTTTCAGTATGAGGCATGGTCTTGAGCCCTTGGTCAACAAGTGATACATATCTATATCCCTTCTTGAGAGATAGTGTTTCTAGCATCATTTTCAGGATATCTTGTCTAAGTTGTCTCTCATGTACACCCTTATCTAACCCACATTTCTTTTTCATTCAAAGGTTTGGGGTCCTTGTTTGCTAGAGTCCAGTTGGGACTCAACTGAGAGAGTACAAACTCTTCTTGTTCGATGAATTATCAAATGCAAAAAAATATTCCCTCTTCTCATCATTCTTGCAGATATTGGTGCCCATTCCTTTAGAATGAAGGCTACACTTATCCTTGTCTTGTTTCTACATTGTATTTTGAGTTTTGTTGACTCGACAATGGGATGAGACCAATATTCATACTTGTCCTATTGTTCGTCCATGTCCATTTCTTTAGCAAGCCCGCTAGGTCAAGTGCGTTGTTGGTTTACAAGAGTCTCAAACCTTTTGGAGTCAATGGGTATTTTGATGGATCAAGTTCCTCCATTGAGATACTCTCTTGATGCACCTGGTCACCTCCTGCCTCCTATATAGGAGTTGAATAAGATCATCTGAGATGATATTTATAAGCACTTTGCACATGTCACTTAGACAAACCCATTGAGCAGATTACGTGCAAATATGGCCTTCTAAGTTGAGCACTTCATGGACTTGAGGGATGAACTCATTGTTCAACCCACATACACAAGTTGTCATTGATTTTATGCTCTTCATATTCCCCTCTATCATTTTAGTGGTCTCACATAGACCTTGAGTACACACAAAGTACCGACTTGACCGATCAAATAAGGTTTTCTAGTTGTGCCATCTTTGGGAGGTTGAGACAGAGGAGCACTTCATATTGAGTCACCCCATCTACTATAAGATCCAAGGGTGGTTTCATTTCTTATTTAGAGAGTCATGTACCCTCTCCAATTTCTTTAGATACCCCAATCATAGATGCATAGCCTCATACATGCAAGAGGCCCTCAGGATCCATTCTCATACTCACTACCTTTAAGATCAATGTCCACTTGGATGATCACTTCCTTTTTTATGTTTCTACCTCTTTGTGAAGTCCAATAAGAATATTAATGGAAATATTTAAAATCACTTATTAAATAGAAGCCTTCCTTTTATTGATATCACGAAGCTATGATATGGGGATTTCACATTACTTGGAAACCACCTTGATGTTGGAAGGAAAATGAAAATGAAATGAGATATCAATATGTTTAGAAACCAATAAATAGTTACTCAAATAGTAATATGCTTATAAATCAAATACTAATGTCCGAGTTCAAATAATTTAATGAGTATACCATATCTTATTTAAATTTCTCCCAATTAGTAATGTGTTAGAATGAGAGTATTATAGTTTTTATGGTTAACTTGAGAAACACTTCATTTCATTGGACAAAGACAACAACTTGACATGTCTTGATCTTGTAATTAGATTTAGAAGAGCATAATTATGTGAAGCCTTATAAATATTATAGTAAAAAATGAACAAGGATAAACATTCTATGTTTTTTATCTCCATTTAATTTTCCATCACTAGAATATGGTTAAAAAATCTTTGCCAAAATTACAATTTTGGATTCATGGATTTATTATTTTTAATGTAAAAATGGATTTAGAACTCTTAGATACCCTATTGCAATTGGATTGTGTAATGTTAATGTTTTATGTTTGCAATTCCATCAAATCCAAAATGATTCTTGCTAGATTTCAGTGAAATAAATGTCGATTTCCCTTCTTAGTATTTTGAATGGCTAGAAAAGGATCAATTCATAGCAAGGCTAGACCATGAAATTAAAAAACCCAAAATTAATAATAACAACATTGTGTAACTAAATTACACACAATCTAATTACACTATACAATTAAAAGTGAGTGAAGATGAACCTTGTATAAGATTGGACAAAGGTGAGGAATTTATTTTTTCATATTATAATGGATGGAATAATTGTGTGTGTCCATTTATAGATGGCTTATGCTAATTTAATGTAAGTAATTTTATAAAAGTTAGCTCTTTTATATACACATACACAATAATACATTAATATTAAAATGATTTCATATAATTTAAAAAAAAAAATTAAACTTTCATAGGAAGCTATACACAATAATGCATTAATATTAAAATGATTTCAAATAATTTAAAAATAAAATTTGAACTTTCATAGGAAGCTAGTATGTACATGTTGTTCATTTCTTCTTTACTCACAATTAATAATATTTCAATGATCATATAAATGGTTTCAAGCAATATATTGAGAGAGAATGTACCTAGATAATTTAGTTATAGTGTACTATTTGAATAGTGTTCAAAGGTAGATGAAACATAATGTAATTGTCATATTAATTACTTTAACTTATTAATTAGTTAAAGTTAGGGCATGATATACTTACTAATAATGATTTTATTTCATAAAGTGGTGTAATAGAAAAAGTGCATTATATTAAATAAAAACTCCTAAGTCTAGATATGGCGATAGTATAATTATTACATCAACACCTTGTCTTAATTGTCATATTAATTAAAGTTATGTGTCATGGAGAAAGCACAAATTATTTAGACCAAGTAAGGTGTCTTTATGGAACTTTTAAAACATGTCTTCAATTGGTGATTGGAAACAAACTATCCCTAACATGGTTGATGTAGAACAAGTGATGACTACAACCTTTTGTCTCACTAACCAAATGAGAGTCAATGTTGATTGAATAATTCAACCTTTCCACCATTGATGTAGGCACTAGTTTGTTCAATAAACTCTTCTCCGCACCTTTGTAAAATTCTCATTAAGTCAATGTTTGGATTTGGCTACTCTGCAAAAACACCACCATGTTTCACTATAGAAGATAATTTTCTTTCATTCTCCTTGAGGGTTTCTCCCTATATTTCTCATGGACAACATTAGACAAAACATAATGATTGTTGCTAACCACTCATTTGTTGCATATCACTTTATCATCCTTCGGGTTAAGGAAGCTCATTCAATATAACACCCTATAGGATTTTATGATACCTATTGGGAAAACTCATTGTTGAATTATTGTTGCATACCAACTCCATAGGACCACCTTTTCCCATGGAAATATTTCCCTTTTATTGATGATTTTTCAATGATTTGACATCTTTCTTCATTGATTTTCAAATTTGAATTTTAATATGAATTTGGTTGGAAAAATATTTCATTTTATCAATAACCACATCACCACTAAAAAAATCCCTTTGTTAGTGACAATATCAATCAACGAGTATGCTATATGTTGATCATTACAACTTGTTGACATTAATTTGACATTTATTTTCTCTTACAAAATCAAAACATTCAACATAAAATTTTCTCCCAAACCAAACCTCTTCAAGGTTAACATTTTGTATTACCTTCCACAAAAATCAATTGAACAAGTACACATCATTGCTTCTACCCAATACTATCATATAAGTATTACATCCACTATACTAATGGAATACACATGAAATATCTTCACAATAGTAATGCAAGTGAATATGTTTAATCCCATATATTTTGTTGACAAAATTTTGAGATTCATAAGTTGCACAATATTTTTTCACTTAAAATCCTCCACTATGTGTAAACCAAAGGTCATATGCTTTTGATGTTTATTTCAACTAACAAACCTCTCGAAATCGATTGTTAATCAATTAGCAATCCTTCAATGCACTCTAATTTGTAAAGTTGAGGCCACAAACAAGAAAACAAAAAACAAATTTTCAGGAATCCCAATGCTATTCCTTCCTTTGTGTTTCAAAGTGGAGAATGATCATAACATAGTATTTGAAAGAGCATAATGTTTCATGAGTTACTTTTGGAGTGGTGACTTTATGCTATGCATAATAAACTTCAATAATCCTTTTACATATATTTAAAATATGTGGTAAACATCATTACATGTCATCGTGTTAAAAGTTGAATTGTGCCATTCCCAAGTCACCTTCATCATAGGTGGAGGTAGAAGTGAAGCCATACAATTATTTTGATAATTGAGTGATTAAGCACTAGAGTTTAATAAAACTTTTTTGATAATTGAGTGACTAAACTTTACATGTACCTATAAGGCACGTGTAGTTGAGTGATTAAACTTTTAAGAATTGTGATATTGTTGAAGAGTATTGGAAGCTCGAAATTTTCTTTCCTCGTGTGAAAGAAAATTTTGGATCGCATCATCTCCCTTGATTTTAAATGCTTGTCCCAAGTGTTTTAAATTAAATTCCATATGTTTTCTTCAACTTTGCATACTCATGGACAAAACTTAGTCTTCAAAAGGCCAAAACCAAAATTGAAGGATTGTTTGCATGAGGGCCCTGTAACGGGTTCTCTGGCATCGAGTTTTTAGGCATGGCCATGATAGTGTTCTTTCGAAGAATAAACGTGTAAATAATTCATTATATGTAGTCTTAGTCTCATTTGAGTTTAATTGTTTTCAAATCCAATTGATAAGCTAGTTATTTCATGTTTTCCTTGGATTTTAAGATTGTCAATAACTATCTATAGTGCTAATGTATCCTTTCATTCTTAGGTTGGTCCATGTTTTAAACATTTTTTTTTCCATTCATTCCAATGTTACTCATAGATTCCTTTCTTTTTTGAATTCTTTTGCTCGAGTGTATTTTTCACCTTCTCACATTTAGTTTGTTTTTTAGGATGTTATTTTCAAATTTTTAGTGATCCTGGTTTAGATTTCTACTTCCTAATTTAACATAGATTATATCTCAATGATTAATCTCAAACAACCAAATTATTTCCAGAAATTATCCATCTAATTGGGTGATTCTCCACTTGCATGTGCATAATGTCCATCTTGAGCTTGTGCAATGTCTGATTAGTGTTCAAAGGAATTCTTCTTGGTTTTCCCGAGAGAGGACATTTCATCAATATGTGGCTTTTACCTAGTATTCTAACCAAGTTTATCTTATTTCTCAACAATAGGGTTATCTACAGTCATAGTTTCAA
Source organism: Picea engelmannii (assembly GCA_009831015.1). NCBI lineage: Eukaryota > Viridiplantae > Streptophyta > Pinopsida > Pinales > Pinaceae > Picea > Picea engelmannii. Next base: position 343,073 of record ML783989.1, read on the forward strand.
ATTCTTGATCATGACTCAAAAGTAATTTTTGCTTTTATGAGTAGCGATTGAAGTAATGTTAATAATTTTAGGAGAATCTGATGGAAAATTAAAAATGGGTTACATGAGATACATATGCTTAATTTTCATCTCAACCTTCCATCCTATCAATTTATATTCAATACGCCAGGTTGATTCCTCTCTCCCCCTCCTCCTTCTTCTAGGTGTTATTGATTGATTTTGGCGAGGTTCATTCCCCTCTCCCCCTCCTCCTTCTTCTAGGTGTTATTGATTGATTTCATTTGGAGTGATGGGAATCATCCATCCTGGTAGCAATAATAATCCAAGAACTGGAATTTGAATTAGAAATAACAGTTATAGTAACCACTGCATAATTTAGACAAGATGATATTAATTAATACTATTGGAGAGTTGAATTGCTTGATTTTTATTTTTTAAGAAATCTTGGTGGAATTTTTTTTTGAGTACTTCTCCATGATTTATGGAAGGTAAACATGGTAAGCTGTAGATGGGGATTATGAGGCCTAACCCCAAGGGGATCATTTTTCTTTTCTAAGAAATCTCGATGGAAAATTCTTTGAGTACTTCGTGATTTATGGATGGTAAGTTGTCGACATGGATTATGGGGCCTAACCTCGAGGGGATCAAGAGAATCAAACCTGTGACCTCCCCAAATAATCACTAAGGGAGAGATCTCATGTCCGGCTCAAGGCTTGTCTTCTTACCATGCAAATACATTACATTATTATACCATGTAAGAAAAACTACAATACATGATTACCTATGGTTGTTGGAATAGCTCAGTGATCGTGTGGTTGTGGTTTGGTTGTTAACCACAAGGTCAAAGGTTTAACTCCTCCTAGCACTAATACAATACCATGTTTCATTACAAATTGTATTCTATTATGAAAAATGTATGTTTGGTACCGTGACACTTCAATGAAAAGAAAGGGTGAGCAAATGTTTAAGTGGTCTCAACATTATTATTATTAAACCAAATATATCCTCTCCAACATTCTAAGAAAAAGAAAGAGTGGAGTAAATCTTCGGAGTCAAGAATAATAGATAAAGAAGGACCATTAATGGACAAATATAATTGCAATGGATTTTAACCATGGAAATAGTTTATTTACTTAGTAATATTCTAATTTTTCATTGTATGGTTTTCTTTTTTAGTGGTTAGTAAGACTAAGTTTAAATTATTTTAATTTTTTTTTTAAATGTAATTTTCATAGCATTTTATATTTATATATTTTCATCATTAAAATATTGATAAAATCAAATTGAAGAAATATGTAAAATATTGTTGAGTGATTAGGATGCCCCATTTTGGTTGTAAAAGGTTTCACTTTTCATTTATCTAGCATGGTATTAGAGTAGAGATATGTTTCACTAAGAGGGCACAACACAATAACATATGAAAGGTAATCCTTTGTACATGTAGAGGAGCAATGTAGGGAAAGTGGTGTGTTTTTTTAGTGGTGTGTTTCAATGTATTTTTAGTGTTACAATGTTGTGTATCAAAATACTTAAATAGTATAAAAAAGGAATAAAACTAACTTTATGCTTCGAGAATGAGAAAGAACAATAAATGAGAAGTTTCTTAGAAGGACAATTTTTTTTACAATAAACAATTGTACAAGATGAGACGCTCAATAAAACTAGGTCCCATCAGTACATATAGAAAACAAAGGGTGCAATTACAATTAAAGGGTCTATTATATTATACTATTTATATAATATAATATAAATACTTAATCATAAAATGAGAGATTACTTATTATTTTTATTTTTTTTAAATAAAACATTTTATCATATTTTAAGAAAGACTAGTTCTTAACCAATTAAAAACAATTTTAGATCTTACATCATATACTTAGAAATAACATTTAACCTTAAATTTATATATGAAACATATACTACCTCATTACAATATAACCTTTTACCAAAAAATCATTAAAGTAATATATAACCAACATGAAATAATTATAATCTATATCATATAATTATTAAAAAATTTATAAAATAAATATAGCTAAATAAGCTCTACTTAAATCCAAAATAGGAAAGCTAAAAACATATGTGAAACAATATTGACGACAAGTCTAGGTGGTCATCTTAAACTTTTGGGTATTACTATCCCTAATTTTAATATCTCATCTCTACATTCCATGTAGCATGCAAATTCTTAGATCAATTAGAAGTTTCTTTCCCTTGCTTGTAATACAGTTATGTGGATTTTTATGGTCAAATTCATGTTTAATGCCACAACTATGGTTGAAAATTAACAAAGGTCATCCTTTATTAATAAGTGACAAACATAGTTGCAATGAACTTTACCTCATAACTTGCTACATCTCAGAAAAATTCATTTGTAAACAAAGTAAGGAAGGGGTCCTTGATTATTACTATGTTCAACATATGGAGGTCTATACAAATTTGTAGTTTTTCATTCTTTTTCTTGGCTATAATGATTGGTGACATCTCTTAATCACTCTATTGGATCGAATAGATGATGCCCAAATCCAACATCTTGTTGATTTCCCCTCCAATTTTCTTCTTATGTTTGGGGTGCATTCTATAATATCTATGTCATATTGATTTGGCATTGTGATGCAGTGCTATTTTGAGTTTTCTATATTCCTTGGGATTATCTTTTATATTTTGATAGTTGAAAGAAAACACATCTACAAATTCTTAAAACGTCATTATGGCCTCCACAATTGTTCTTTCATCCCAATAGTGACCCATTTGAATGTACTTAGTCTTTGATCATTTTGGTAAAATGTTAATCTCTTCTAGTATCAGGTTTGGGATTTTTATGTTAGCATGACTTGATGAGCTCATATCCATAATCTATGCCTTATATTTCTCCTTTGAATAATGATCTAGAGGGTCATTGCATTCCCCCTTTTGAAGCTTTTAGTTAGGTTGAACAAATAAAATATACTTTGATAGTGCGTGTTTTCTAATTTTACATTATTTTTTTCATTTTTGTTAGCATCTATTCTAAGAATTGATTTCCTTCAACCTTACCATTATCTACATCTTCATTGAAGTAGTTCCATAGCTCTTACCAAATGTAATCCTAGCTATGCATTTCATTTTTATAATACTAGTGTTATGTGAATCATTGTATCATCCCTCCTAAGATATATTGAAAGAGTACATCTTCAAAACCACATGCTTAGGAACATGTTGGGCGAATTATATAATAGTGGATTCAATGCATTAACTATCAAGCCAAGTTTGTAGACTTATGAAGCACCGGGTAAAATATCTGTAGAACAAATCTTAGAGACACACAATTCCAATAAGCTATGAAATAAATTCAATCTAGTTGCTCATCTGACAATGGACATTCTAAGGTCGAATTACAGGTTGGATATATATTTTTATACCCAACAATATTCTATTGGATCCACTCTATTAGTCATATTGAAAACTATTAACTTGAAACAAAATCAACAAAATCAAAAGCTAATACATGTGATCAAGGTATTTATCATGGGTAGTTGTTGATCAGTAAAAAATGGCAATCATTGATTGCATCGATCTATAGCTCTTGAAAATCCTTGTCCAGAGAATTACCAATTAAACCATCAAAAAATCAATCATTAACTCTTGTTCTCACAGGAATTAGCTATACTACAAGCATGAAATAAAACTACAACATTAATTAATTAATCCTCACTGTTGAGTTCCATTAAATTGTCTACAAGAATTGAACTGAATGAATCGATTACCAATAACAAAATTACAATTAATCCTAATGTAACAAAGTAAATAAAACAACTAGGGTGCTACTTCTGAGATGAAGGGGGCCTTTCCTTCTCTTAGAAGTATGTTTGCTAACACTTACAAGCTCAGGGACACAACAAAGAAATGCACATGAACCAATATTTATATTCCGTAATTAATAGAGTACATAGATATATGTTGAACAAAGTTCAATCTACTTATGCTTAATATTGTTATCAAACTATCAATCCATATGTTTGGGCATGATTGCCTATGATATTTATACAATAAGATTCATATTAAATAATAACAACTCTTAAACTTCCAATCCTGTGCAATCCACTAAACATAGTCGGGACATTACAACTTTAGCTTCAGAAAAACCAATTCAGACAACAAAATATCGTAACAAGTCATTTCATTACCAAACTCATTTGCATTATAGGAATTAGTTAGAACGTTGACTAGAAATACCACCTTCGTTGTTGTAGTGTTGGCCAAATTGGATAGTGGATGCCCATGTGTACACGATTCTCTACAAAAACCATATCTTCGAATAAGTTGGAACGAGTGGCAGATATCTCAACTATCGAGGAAACTACAGGACCTGTTCAACATACTATAGGAATATTCCAGTAATTTCATCATCTCGAGTAATTAACACATTTCATTCATTAAACAAGGAAAAAATGAAATACTTAGGCTAAGATAATTACCTTTGAATAAAAATGTGTTTTGAAGGAAAAATGGTAAAAGATATGTCATTATAGGGTAATAGGATGGAAAATGGCAAGGTAAATAGTAATACAAGGTCCTATAGACTGTACCAAAACACATCACAACAAGGACCCTACATGTCCCCCTTGCCTGAGGATTTGCATGTCCTCATGCAAAATTGGACCTTCAGTCACCCTTCAAAAATGATTTCCAAAATTGTTAATATTTCAATAAGTCATGTGTTAGGCCTAGATGGTCGCATGAGAAAATACATTGAGCTCAGAAGTCCCTGGCTCCAATCCTTCAAGTCTGGCTTTGAGCCTTTGATTCTACAAGAGAATTTTCTTGTCCTGCCTATACCATCATTGGGACTTCTTTAGTGAACTATTGTTTTCTTTATTTAACTGGGAAGTTTCTTCTTGGAATATGACACTAGATTTTTTCAACAGTATATTTTTTCTTTTAATGAACTCATATACAATTTTCGTTTCCCTGGTTTTTCTCTTTAGTCTACAAATCCTCTTCTCCTTTCCTGCTAAGTTGTCAACACTAATTAATTCCTCTGTAGGCTTTTCCCTTAGGATTTCATTTGTTGGTAAACTACCTGATTAGATCTCCTCAACGATTTCACAATCTCAAGGTCACCATGCAATTCATTATGTTCTTTAGACTACTCACATACAACCATTGTTTCCCCAAGAGTCTTTGAACGCTTTTTCTTAGGAGGGGTTTTGAGTATTACCTCTTTCTCTGTTGTTTCCTGAGGTTGACTTGATTCTACATCGAGTTGGGTGGCCTGAATCCTTTTCATCCATGGTAGATTAGGTGTCACCGAAAATCCCATGTTTCTCGGTGCTCTTGGCTTCTTTAAGCCTGAGATAGCTTGAAATTATTCATCCCCTTCCTCAAAATCAGGGTCAGCTTTATTCTTACCTGATTCCATTTTTTCTTCCTGAGGTTCCTCTTCAGGTTTCTCAACTTCTTTGTGTTCTTGTTCATCTCCTCAGAATTCTCTTGATCCCCTTCATTCTTTGTCCTGCTCCCTCAGGCTCAAGCTTCGTTTCTTCCCCTTGAGCTTCCCCAAACTAGTTTTGAGCTATGAAATCCTCCCAAGTGTTATTTTTCTTCCTGAGCTCCTCCAAAGCCAATAGTTCGACAAGGTCGTGATGATGCAAGTCTCAATCCATCATTTCGGTGTAGACATTTCTTCATGTTGTGGCCGCCATCTTGGTCAACCACTTCCATAAAAAGTAGGGAATATTAAGGCTTTGTCCCTTAAAATGAAATAAGATCCTAATATGGTAAAGGAATGTGAGGCCGGAATGGCCCTCACATGTAATATATTTATGTAACATGATCAATAAATTTCAATATGTTATTTTCAACATATATTGCACTGTCCCTTTAGAGCACTTTGTCTTCATTCTAGTTGGCTTCAGGAACAAATACCAAATCGATTTCTCTATCTTCCTACTCTTGAACCAACTTTTGTCGTCTTAAGGGAGCTCTATTTCCTACACAATAGAGCCTTATGAGATTGTGAGCTCCAAATCTCCAATGACTACCTTGCTTCCATCAAACCCTAATGTGAATGCCCTGGTAACTTCTAAGTTGTGCCTGATGTTATTTAGAAAGAAAGGTAGCCAACATGTATTATTTATTCTCTTCCTACATTTTGGATAGGCTTCTAATAGTTCGCCCCCATCTAGTTCAATTCTAAGTGCACTCTTCCTCCTTTCTCACAGAAAGAGATGTATGGATTGTTGATGCTATTCAAATCAGTCTATAGGAAGAGGGAATTTCACGATACAATGGAAATGAGTTCAAAATGAGAGTTGATGGGAAATCATGATCATGATGATTTAATCATTGCAATACAATTTAATCGTTCATGTAGAGTAATGATCGATGTAGAAGGTTTTGAAATGATGGAGATTCGCGCATCCAGCGGTGGAGGATTATGCAATGATGCCAAATCGAGTAATGGAAAGGTGGCCAATTCGATGCATGTGTGACGGTTCAGGGAGATAATTTCATAGTTGGAGCAATTAGATTCAAAGGTTTCCATAGTATTAAAATTTTCCAAATTTGATGAACAAATAAACCTTTAATAACTTACCCAAGCTTTGATTACCTAGAATTACCTTATTGTTTGATTGAATCAACTCTCTTGAACCATACCTTTTATCAAAGTTATGAGTTATGCATCTTGGTGCAAGGAGGTGTTCTAGATTGGATTATAGAACAAGACTCTGTATCATGGACTACTTTCCAAAAAATGTAGATATGTATATAATTGTGGTAGCAATCCATAGTGTACTCATGATGTCATATTGTTCCTGCACTAGAATGGAGATCATGTGTTCTTCATCAATCACCAGAAATGATATAGCATATCTAAGGATTAGAACCACTGTATACGAATTACTATGGCAATGAAAATGCTACTGGATTAGGAATGAAAACAAGAATGGTAATAGGAACATGAATACTGCTACAAAAATTTGAAGACTAGATGTTGCATGCTTGCTCTGGTTGAGTTGTTACAAAATTTTCTTCCTTACCCATTTTTGTACATTCATTTCCATGTGAATAAATTTCCTAAAGTTGAACATGGAAGGGAATCGTTGGATTACCAACCATTAATGAATTTCATTAACCAACGTGATATTGCTCACCAATAATGTCAATGACCATCAAGGTACTCCAATGCATCCTTTCAATTACGAATGTGTATGTTGAAGTTGAGTAACTTGCAGGATTTGGTAGTCAGGCGACATTGATGCATCCCCAATTCTACCAGCGAGAGAATTTTCATTAAGGCATACAAATACCAAGGCATTGCCATAATCTCTGACCTCAGGGCCCAGATAAGGATTTGAAGTCGATGGGATGAGATTGTTGGAAGGAGGGCCTTAATGAATCCCCCATCATCCAACACGAGAACCATAAAATGATTGAAATTTTTAAAAAATGAATAATCAAAATATATAATTTTATTTGGTAACCTTACCATCCACAATCTTGGTTTTCAAGTAAGGTTCCAGCCCAGTTGCGTCAGAATTCCTGGTTTTCACAATTGAGCATTATTTTCTCTTTACTTTTTATTGCTTGTTTTTTTATTATTTATTTTTTGTTTTATTGAGAATGGGGGAACTAAGAAGAGGAAGGTTGTGGGGAAACCCCCTCACCTACCATCTGCAATTCAAATTTCTCCACGATGTCTTTGAAAACATATCCCTTATATTTTGGCTTTTGATATAACTTGAGCATGTTCCCATTAACCAAGAAGGAAACATTTTCATCATCTATAGTTTGAATCTTAACAAATCCATTTTCTAAGATAACTTCGATATCGTAGGAGCCAAGCCAACATGTGTTAAAATTCCCCTTGAAGTCCTTGAATTTGAATTCGAACAAAAGTGCCCAGTCACCTAACTTGAACTATTTTTTATTAATGAATTTGTCATGCCAGTTTTCCCTTTGCTGCTAGATGAGATCAGTGTGTTGGAAAGATTCCTAATGCATTTTGTTCAACTCATTGAGTTGAACATTTCTTTCTTGTTGTGCATCGGTTAGGTCCATCCCGAATTATGTTTTCATTCAGAATGTTTTGATCTAAAATTTTATGGGAAGAAGAACATGTTTCCCATGTTCTAACTCATATGGGGAAAAACTAAAAGTACTCCTTCATGTTGTCTTGTAATCCCATAAGGCTTTGGTAATTATGTCTACCCAATCCTTCTTGTGTAGTTGGAAAATCTTTGTCAGAATTCCTTCCAAAACCTCATTTTTTGACTCCACCTTCCCATTGGTGTGTTGGTGATATGTGGGATATTTCTTGTGCTTAATGAGACACTTTTGAGTAATTGCATGTACCAACTTAGATGTAAATTAAGTCCCCTAGTCAATAACAATTTCTCTAGGTACCCCAAAACAAGTAATAATATCTTCAAATAGGAAATCCATTACTAATGTTTTTGTTTCTCTGAATAAATCCTTTGCTTCCACCCATTTCGTAACATAATCAATGAAGACTAAAATGTGTTTCCTACTCTTGGATGGAGGGTTGATCGGCCCTACGAAGTCCAATGCCCATTTTTCAAAAGGTCCTATAAGAACCTGCGGCTAAAGTAGCATCCCATTTTCTTAAACTAGATGACCCATCCTTTGGAAACAATCACATCCCTAGACATACTTCTTGACATCTCAAAAGAGAGTAGGAAAAAAGTAGTTGCAATGGAGGATCTTGTAAGATATCCTTCTATCTTCAAAGTTCCCCCCACAAGGTTCATCGCGACATGCTTTTAGGATGTCAAACATTTCATATTCTCTCACACATATGTGAATAATTACGTCAAGACTAGTGTAAAAGAGATCCCCCTTAATCTAGGAGTATGGAGCACTCATTTTGACAATCACTCTCTTTTCCTTCGGTGAGAAATGAGGTGGAATTTTTCCTATAGTAAGATAATTGGCTATGTCTGTGAACCATGGTGAATTATTAGATACAACAAACAAATTTTCATCCGGAAAATTGTCATCTACATGAATATTCTCACCTTTATTATCAAGCCTAGAGAGGAAGTCTGCTACCTAATTTTCCTTAGTTGTTCAGTCTACAATGGTTATGTCGAATTCCTACAGCAACAACAACCACCTAGTGATTCTACCATTCGTAATAGGTTTCTTCATCAAGTACCTAATGGAAGAATGATCAATATGAATAAATACTTCATACCCTGTGATGTAGTGCCTAAATTTATTAATTGCATAAGCCATTGCATGAAGCTCTTTTTCACTCACAGTGTAATTTAATTCAATGAGAGATAAATTGTTTCTTATGAAATAAATAACATAAGTTAAGAGATTTTCCTTTTGACCCAATACATCTCCTATGGATAACTATGATGCATCGATTGAGATATTGAATGGAAGGTTCTAATTTGGTCCTCTCAACACTAGGGCCGAGGAGAGATTTTCCTTGAGTATGTCAAAGGCAGGTTGACATTCATTGTTCCAACAGAACTCAACATATTTTATAAGCAATTTGAATAAGGACAGGGCTATCTTCATAAAAATTTCTACAAACCATCGATAATAACCTACATGACCTAGGAAGCTTCAGACTCCCTTTTGATTAGTTAGAGATAACATGTTGACAATTACTTCTATTTTAGTTGGATCTACCTTTATTCCTGTAGCTAACACATGGTGACCTAATATGATTCCCCCAATCATTATCATAACACATTTCTCATAGATTAATGCAATATTTGTCTCTCTACATATTTTTAGAACTTTTTAGAGGTTAGTCAAAGCTTCCTCAAAAGTATCACCTACCAAAAAAAATTCATCCATATATATTTCCATAAAATCATGTAATAACTAAAAAACAATACCAAGTATCGCTCGTTGAAATGTGGTCAGTACGTTGCATAAACCAAATGGAAATACCTTGTAGGCGTATGTCCCCCACAGATACATGAAAGTTTTCTTGTCATGGTCTTTTGGAGCAATCCAAATCTGGTTGTATCTACTACATTCGTCCAGAAAAGAAAAGTATTTATTTCCGTCTAGTGTGTCAAGAACTTGGTCAATAAAAGGTAGGGGGAAATGATCTTTTAGGGTAGCCTTGTTTAATTCCCTATATTCTATGCATACCCACCATTTTCTATTCATTTTAGGAACAATCACTAATGGTGACACCCACTGACTTTTCGATATGGGATAAATGAAACTGACGATCAAAAGTTTCTGCAGTTTGACTTTTGTTATCTCCCTCAAGGTTAGATTAATTCTTCTATGTGGTTGTCTGATAGGAGTGACATATTTATGAATATAGATGTTATGGATGAATGTGCTTGGGTGAATTACTTTCATGTCGGTATATTCCCATGTGAAGGTATCATAAAAATTTCTCAAAATATGGGTTAATTTTTCTTCCTCTTCACCGTCTAAAGAAAAAACTTATGTTCAATGATTTTTTTAGGAAAATTTTCAACAATATTATAATCAGATTAAAAAATTGAGTGTACAAGAAATATTGATGAAAAGGTAGAGCATAGTTCCTCTTCGGTGTAATTCTCTTGAAAATTTTGTTCAAGAAGAAAATCAATAGAATTTTTAATGTGAGATGATGACTACCCCCAAAATACTGCGGGAAATATGGATTAGTGATGCAATGATTAATCAGATTCTCGTTGGTATTTTCCTTAAGGATCATGTCTTGTGAAATAGTAAGAATAGGTTGAACAACTTCATCATTGTTTTCTTCATCAAGCCATTATGTACATTCAAGTTCAATTGTTGTTCTAGCAGGGGGTATAGGGTAATTTGTTTGGTCTTAGTTCCATGTGTAAATTTCATATTTTTGGATGTAGAACTGATGAAAGCATCAGTTGTGGACAGACATTGTCTCTCGAGGATCAAAGGGTTCCCACCTATATTGGTTTTGGGTTGTATGACATAGAAATTTTCTGGGTACTCCCATGATTCCAACGAGACAATCAAATATTCTAAAATACCCTTTGACTTAAGTTTAGATTGATTAGCTAGTTCAAACATAGTGGGTGTAGGGAGGAGATTATGAAATATCAATTGATTTAATGTCTCTAATGCCATTAAGGTTTTTTAGAAGTGTTTCACAACACCTCCTTATCAGTACTTGCTATGTCCACGTGATAATCCCCCCCGACCCCTCGAAATACAAAGAACATGGGGAGCTCAAGAATTTTCAGAATTGTAATACCCCTATTTCCCCCATCTTGTAATTAATCATTATTTATGATTACCATGCTATGGCATGTGAAAAATGTAAATTTATTATTGTTTATATTTCAAAAAACTAACTATGGGGGTGAATCCTTGAAGTATTGGCCATGATATATCTAAAGGAAAGAGTGAGGAAATAGTAGAGAGGGCTCATTATGTCAAAATGACCCAATTATCTTTGCTTAAATAATGAAACTCATCTCGATTCCAAGAAAAATCAATTTATGGGAAAGGACTGGTGGTTGAACAATCAACTACGCCAATGAATGGAAGCATGGAAGGTTTGGATGAGGAGAGAGAAAATTTTCAGCCCAAAGTACCATAGAGTGCAGTTTCATGCAGGCCCAGATTGACTCGAGTTCCTTCTAACAGAAGGAATAAGACAAGTCTAGAAATTTCACGGGGAGGAAAAATTAATACAAGAATACACATGAAGAGACAAGAAGGAGACCATGCCCATAGAGGGGTGTGAGACCTGGATATGCTAAGAGAAGAAAACCACCAGAGAAAGAGGAGATCACGTGAGGCTCTCCAGTTCAGAAGAATAAATGAAAGAAGTTGTTATGTCTACAGGGAGAAACATAGGAGGAATTCAGTCTCTGAGGAAGAGAATTGTTGGAAATAATTCACGAGCATGTGAAATAGAAATATAAGGGAACTCGTGGAAGAGTCTTTAACTGGAGCATAGAAGACCTGAAGCCCTGACTGGAGAAAAACAGGGTCGCAAGCTTGGTTTTTTCTGGAAAGAAATCGATGCTGGAAGGAGAAGGCATAGAGGGACAGTGTAGCTGCAAAGGGAATATCTTGCATAGAGGAAATATAGGGGCGTGAGACCTGGATATGATAAGAGAAGAAAACCACCAGAGAAATAGGAGAGCACGTGAGGCTCTCCAATTCAGAAGAATAAATGAAAGAAGAATTTGTTCTTGCTACATGGAGAAACATATGAGGAATTCAGTCTCTAAGGAAGAGAATTGCTAGAAATAATGCATGAGCATGTGCAATAGAAATATCAGGGAACTCGTGGAAGAGTCTTGAATTGGAGCATAGAAGACTTGAAGACCGAAATGGAGAAAAAGAGGGTCATGAGATTGGTGTTAGCTGGAAAGAAACTGATGTTGGAAGGAGAGGGCGTAGAGGGACAGTGTAGCTGCAAAGGGACTCTCTTGCATAGAGTAAATCTAGTTGGGAAGGAATCTGATAAACCCGTGGAGGCCTTGAGATTAGTGGGGAAGAAGGGAAACTTCTATTATTTCCAAACAAGCAGAGTTTTGAAGACAAAGGAATTGTTTATTGTTGTTTTAATAGACCGGATATTTGTCCTTGACCTAAGAATAAGGTCGTGAGCTTGATGCTGAGGGATTTTTTGATAAACCTCGTAGAGGTTGTGACAAAAAGAGGATCCTTGAGAATTTGTAGAAGACCTGAGGAGCAAAGAAAAGTTTCCCTAGTGATATCATGGCTTGGCATGGGGGTGGCCAAAGTGCTAAGAGTGAATTCCTCTGAGCCTACAACTTGGTGGAAAGGAGAACACCCACAGTCAGTTGGTTGGTTGCAACTTGTAATAGATAAGTATTCCATATACCCTGTGTACTTGAAATGAAATGCATGATTGAATGTTTGTTTTCAAATTTAAACTCCTTCTGTTGGGTGCTGGTAGGATGACAAGTTTAGTGCATGCCTTACACAGTTGAATAGAATTACCTTGTAATACTCTAGGAAAAAGAAAGTAAACCCCTATCTGTGATTTTGTGTACATGAGGAATAAAGGTATATAAACAAAGGTAAATGTGTAATCTGATGCAATGATGGTTTCCAAAGAAAGGAGAATTGCTAGCAATGGGCTCTTTAACTAGATTTGGGGACATAAGACTATGGCCCCCGTGTTGGTTGGTAAAATCCTCAAGGGATTGATCAAGGACCAAATATGCATACATAGACTCGAGATAGACTCTACGGGACTAACTTATTCCTATTGATTTACTTGAATTACCTTTCTTGTTGTGGAATTGGAGCTCTATAGACAAAAGGCACTTCCTTCAAACCATTCTTTCAAGTGACCATGGGCTCATGCCCACAACCTTAACCAAATTCCAACTAAGAGTTAGGAGTGTAGCCTCTAGAGCTTAGCAAAGTTCCATAGGACCAGGACCTTGGAACCCTCCGCTACACTAAAAAAGGAGCTAAGTCATTCAGGACTCTGGAATTCTGGAGCTCCAGGGTGAATGAACATTGCAGTGTATTAAATGTGACGAAGATGACTTGTCGAATTTGTAGCTTGACAGTGGATTGACAATTGGCGTTCATTTACCCATTATCGTGGGATTCATCCCCTTGTTAAACCCTGACCCACTTTGCGACGAAGTAACGCGAGCCATATATCTGAGGTTATTCATGATCTCCCTTGACCGTTGGATCTACATTATGCTCATTTAAAATTGACCTACTCTGGGAGAGAAAAGGTGTTAAAAATTCAGGAACCCCGAATGCTGAACTCGCGAGTTAATGTGAATCATTAATCTGGGGAATCCATTGGGAACCTCTCATTATCATCCAATAAACTAGTGAAAGGATAGCATAAAGAAATCCAACGAAGTCCTGCTCCGGGAGGTTCGACATGTTGGTGAATGAGAATATCTTTGAAGTTCTGAAAGCCAGAGTGGTGTGGCATGATGACATCACCTAGGGTGATGTGGACCCATAGTAGGTGTGCCACATGTCACTTTGACTCATGACTTTGACATACCTTATGTGTCAAATGGACCTTGGCACGTGTCACCAGTTTATTGGGCCATGTACCACCCTTTCTTCTGCCAAATGTCTTCCTCATGTATCATAGCCTCTTGATCTAATGGTCAATGGGAGTTTGGAACTTCAGGACTCTGGAGTGTTTTGAGTGATGTAACACTTGGGATAAAATGGCCGAAGGCCTGAACCTACTTGTCGTTATTCTAGTATTTAATGCACATTCAGATGTAAGTGCGGACTCTCCGAGAGTCTAGATCTTTGTGATTCTAGATGTTTGGGGTGATAGAACAAACAAGTTAAAAGGGTCAAAGGCCCGGACCTACCTTCCTGTACTCCAATGTTATAATAAACATTAAACATAATTAATTATATTGTGGGGTAATATAATTACTTGTATTTGCGTAAAGGCATAATATAGGTGGGACCCTCTCTGCAACTTTGACATTAGAGATTTTTTGGGATATGTTCATAACAACGCGATGAGGGAACTCGTCGAAGTCCAAAGACTTAGGAGTTTATTAAACTTAATAATCATAAGTGCTCTTTTGATATATTTAATTAAATTAATAGGCCAATAAGAGATAGACAAGCATCGACCTATGGTTGAGCGAGTCTTTGTATGCTATGTTGAGGTGGCATGCCAAGTGATAGGGAAACAAGTGGGTTCCACATGGGGATGAAAGACCCTAGTTGGTAAAGTCCTAAATAAATTTGAAGGACCATAACTTGCATTCCAGAACTCGGATCTGGACAAATTTATAGTCGTTGGAAAACCCTTGTCGAATCGAAGGTGATGTAATCTTAGTTTCAGGGATTCAATATGAGATGGCATCGACCTATGGTTGAGCGAGTCTTTGTATGCTATGTTTAGGTGGCATGCCAAGTGATAGGGAACCAAGTGGGTGCCACATGGGGATGAAAGACCCTAGTCGGTAAAGTCCTAAATAAATTTGAAGGACCATAACTTGCGTTCCATAACTCGGATCTGGACAAATTTATAGTCGTTGGAAAACCCTCGTCGAATAGAAGGTGATGTAATCCTAGTTTCAGGGATTCAATATGATTGAGAAAAGAGAAATTTGTATGCCCCATCCCATAAAAGGATACTTAAGGGGTTGGGTGTGTTACAAAGTGGTATCAAAGCGGGAAAAAATACTTGGCCTGCTTAGGCTCACGAAAGAGTCAAGTGGTTTTTCTTTCTTAGAAAAATTGAAGGGAGAGGGAACCCAACCCTACTCTATCTAGTAGAGAATGATTCAAACACAGACCTGTATGGGCCGTAGAACAATCATAAGAATAGTTTGCCAAGGCTAAAATGAGTCTGTTGAGAGTATTACTTCCTTATGGAAGTTATTTGCATAAGTTCCTTGAGGAGAAGGATGCAAATTAAAATTCAGTTGGGATTTTACCCAACGAGATTGAATCATGCTAGACTGCAGTAGAAGAAGCCATTCATTTATTTTTTGAAATGATAAGAATTCCTAAAAAAATGGGGTTATGTCGAGGGGAATTAATAATAAAACTTGGATGAAAATGGCATAAACATGTTTTAAGGAATACTTAATTCTAGAAGGAAAATGGACTGAATAGCTGGCAGGAGTTGCCTAAAAGTGGCCTTAATGAAACCTCTGTTAATTAAAAGTGTTGATTAAATGAATTATTTGGCATTGGTAACACAATCCTCCATGTCTAGAGGCCTTATGGAAGTAGGTGATATCAACCTACTTGACTTGTTATAATTGAAAAACTTCCCACTCGGGTAATCCCTCCTTGTAAAATAAAAGAAGTCATGTGGAATGAGAATCAACCTCATGGAAGAAGTGGAATGACATGAGCAAGTTCAAAAGCTCATGGTTGTGATAAAGCAGTGTAAATCCCTATTAACTAAGGGCATTCCTATGAATGAAAATGAAAAAGGTAAGTAAGTGGAACCTGTTATCACTCCAAGAAACTTCTTAGGGTTGTGAACTAAGGATGCTTGGTAACTTAGAAATAATGTGTGTATGTGCTTGGGACAATGGGGTCTTTAATAATCAATGTAATAGACAACTCATACATCTAAAGAAACAGTGCTTTCAGGAAACAATAATCAGATCAAGTAAATTGAAAGGAGAGGATGAATAACACTATTCTTGATTGCCAAATACAACTAAATGTAGGGCTTAATGCAAGACAGAGAGAAATCCTTTAATTTCAAGTCTATGAGTTCAATAAAGAGATAATAGTCTTCATGAACTAAAATAAACTGAAACAAAGTACAGAAAGAGGAATATGGATAATTATGATATTGAAAACGAAAGGAAACTGAACTCTATTTCTGCAAATAAGAGTCTATACAATGGAAAAAATATATATCCCCATTTGAACCCCCAGACTTTTAGAAAAACTAGGCATTTATAGCCTTTTACAATCAGTTTTCAGATCCTAAAAGAATGGATCTGATATTCTAAAAATAGAAAGTCAAAACTGATTTACAAAAGATAAGGAGAGATCCTCAAGATGAGGTCAATCTCTATCTTTTGGTCTTCAAACATTGGTTTAAAGTTGATGAAGTGTAGCCTAGCCTTCCAAGGATATTTGATCTGTTCCTCTGAAAGTGGAATTCAAATTTGATGGTGTGTGCCAAAAATCCCTATCATTTTTCCCTTGAAAATGACCAAATCTAGTCAAAAAAATCCCTTTTGAATTTCATCTCCAAGAATGGCCTTCAAATTTTGACTTGATAATTCACCACCTATCTGTTCCAAGAGGTTTCATCTCTTTATGGCTCGAAAATTTTTGATCTGGGTGAAATTTCGAGTATTCTAGTCATTACAGGCTTTCACCAGCTAATTTACCTAAAAATCCGCTCCTTAGCTGGTGAAAGGCGGAGCTTTCACCAGCTAACTAGTTATAATTCTGCCTTTTGCGCTGGTGAAAGCGCAAATTTTTTCAAAATCAAATTTCTCAGTCATGGAGAGTCCGTTTTGCATGCTTAAATAGTCAATCAACATCTACAAATCCTAATATTTCCAATGGTGCTTTCAAATCTGCATTTGGAGCCTAGGAAGCTATTCAAATTTTCCCTACAAGATTAGGCATCGTTCTTTCAAAAATTCTAGTGCGTTTTTTATCGCTAACATTTGGCTACAACTGGGATGGATACCTCCCTGTGAGGTCTCCAAGAACCTGGAAGACCTCGTGCCTTTAGTATTGGGCCATGGATTCATTTATCCTTTATAATTTATCATCTCCTATTTTTTCATGTGATTTATCTGAGTTTTTACCACTTGAAGCATCACCAAAATGCAGAACCATTTCACTTTTCTCTTCCATACCTTTGCCAGTTGGAAATTTCACCATATGATGACCATCAGTCGTAAGTCCACGAAATTCAATGTTTTCAACCTAGGAATTAGGCTTGGCTATGACCTCTAAATTTGCAAGAGAATGAGATATTTCACTTCCCACTAATGTATCTGCACCATCCTTAGCTTTCCAAAATGCTTTTTGTGCTTTCACCAGCTAACTCGCCTTATGATTCGCTGGTTAGCTGGTGAAAGCGCAGCCTTTCACCAGCTAACTGGTTGTAAAATTGCCCTGTGTGCTGGTGAAAGCTCTGCCTTGTTTAATTTCTTCTCCCACGCTGATAGAAACAAGTAAAACGCACGAGCAACGTCCAAGCATCTCAAATGCACAGATCTAATCTCTCTTTGATGCAATCTTCCAACACATGCGTTTGACAAGGTCATTCATGGCGTTCCATATCTGAAGATCTTCCTCATCTTTCATATATGCTTCAAGCGAAGAGTAGGCAAAATAGCCTCTTGGCTTCAACAATCTATACAAATCTAGCAGCAATATACCATCCCTCTGAAGCCAATCAATTCTACACCTGGAACAGTGAGCAATTCAAATGGACAGTGTCTTTCATAATGCTTCATGACCCCCAAATTTAATTTGAGCTCGAGCTGATAAATAAAGTTTCGATCCAAGCATGTAATTAAATCTCAAGGCAATGAACCTTTCAGCTCCTTCCTATTTGGGTATGATCTTTATCTGTTGATTAACTACCACATGATTTTGACTGCCTGATAAAACTCCTTGAAATATGGAATTCATTTAACTTGATTTTCACCTGGCCAAAACACCTCAAACACAAAAATAGAACTTTGATACTGATGCAATTAATTATGTTTCATCATTATAATCCACCCTCGAGGCATTTGGGAAAATAAATCTCGGACCTGTGCAAAAATTGTAGCATTCTGCCCTGTTTTTGTGCTTTTGGTAGTTAAAGAGACAAAATTTTGAAAACGTTGACTACCAAAAGCTCTGTCTTTTGGTGGCTAATGAACAATTGAAATGTTCGCCTAAGCCACCAAAACTTGTAACTTAAAAATAGTTTAAAATGTGTTACCTCTCTAAAATCTTCTGCAGTCTGAGCAAGGTCTTCCAAGCTAGGATTTCCTTTGGGAAAAAGCAAGCTTGATAGAAGGCTCTTCGTGCTCCCTTGTTGATCACATTTCACAAGGTTTTTGCAGATTTTATCGTAACTTAAAGCATCATCACTGGTGCTTCCAGAATTTGATTTCAATCTGTCATTCTCTTTAACTATTTTTTCCTCTCCATATGATGCAATGTCCTCCATGTTAATAGTTACTGATGTGGAAAATTTTGCATAGGTGGGAAGCAAACACCAGTCACCAAGTTGCCAATTAGCATGAGAGAAACAAGACGAGAGTGTCAATTTATTAGGGTCCTGATGCTATTGTCTAGATCTGAATCACCTACAGTTTTAGTTGCCATCCATACTAGACCCTCTTGTTCGGAGTTTTGGAGTATGTCTTCTCTGTACAGGCTTGTGGCAGGTGATTTGGAAGCAGTTTCTATAATAATTTCAACAAACAATGATCAATAGGAAGAAGCTTCTAATCTGTGCGTTGCATTGCCTTTGATACACAATGACTAAAGAAAGTGACTTTCCAGATTTGTAACATTGATATATGGTAACAAGATTTACTTAAGCAATCTTTGAAGAGCTTCCAAAAAGATGTCTCCTGATTAATCCTTAAGTACTTCAAAAAGATGCTTGATCTGAGCAATCTTTGACAAAAGAAATACCAAAAAATAATTTTCTAAATCTTGAAGGTAACTGCCAAAGGGGAATTTCCCAGAGCAACTGTTGAATGTAGCAAGCTTCCAAACCACAACTGCACAAGAGAATTGCTAGAAGCGATCTTGCAAAAAGTAACTGCTATGAGAGGACTTGCCAAAGGAGAATTGCCCAAAGACACCTTCTCAATATAGAACCTGCCAAAGGAGAATTGCTCGAAGAAGCTCTCCAGACATAATGCCAAAGGATCACTACCCTTAGTAATCTTTCAAGACTTAAATGCCAAAGGAGAATTGCCCAAAGCAATCTTCACAATATAGAACCTGCCAAAGAAGAATTGCTCGAAGGAACCTTGAAGATCTAGTGGCAGAGGAGAACTTCCCTGACCAATCTTCTAAATAAAACTGCCAAAATATAACTCTTTATCAATCTTTTGAAAATTCCCAAGGAGAACTGGGCTGAACAGCTCCAAACACTGAATTGCTAAACAACATGTACTCGACAATCTTCAAATATCAAACTTGAAACTGTTGAAGAGGATTGTTCAGTTATCTTCAAAATCAAACTGCTGATATCGAAATTTGAACTGGACTCTAACACAGGATGCTAAAAGCCGCAGTTAAACAACACCTGTTGATGAAAACTGATCAACTTTTCACAGTATGCAAACACTCCTTCTTGTTTGAAAAACTTTGCTACACCTGGATGGGATTCCAGATACCAAACTCCATCAATATCGACCCTCAAAGGTGGTCCAGACTTTG
Organism: Picea engelmannii; assembly: GCA_009831015.1. NCBI lineage: Eukaryota > Viridiplantae > Streptophyta > Pinopsida > Pinales > Pinaceae > Picea > Picea engelmannii. The sequence goes on from ML783989.1 coordinate 362,912, forward strand.
ACATGATAGTAAATGCTGATGTGTCCCTCAAATCCAGGAGATATGAGTGCAATTGATAGACAGACTTTTCTCTCTCACGGAACAGAAATGATATGTCGAGGATCAAGGGTATGACTCAACAAAGGAATTGTGACTCAGCAAACAGAGTTAGATATTAGGTAATCAAACTGAAACAGTGAGTTGGTTGAGATAATCGGTCTTTAAATTTTGACAAATAATTAACCGTGACTCAGTAAATAGGAGGAATTTTAGATAACAGACATGAGTCAGGGTTATGACCTATGAATCAACTCAACAATTAAAGAGATAACTGACAGTGCAATTGAGGACGTCTAATTCGAGCTAACCAGTCAGTGTGTTTTTGAGAACCGACTCAACTGTTATTGGAAAAATTTGGAGTTCAAGTGTAATGAAAATCTTAAACACATAGAGAATATAGGCAACACTCAGTCAATTTAGGCAGAGACTAAGAAAAAACTGTGACTCGACTAACAGAAGCAGATATTTGAGGCGATAATTGTTCAAGCATTGATCATAGAACCAAAATTTAAGCCGCTTGATAATTGAAACACACACCTGTATGATGAGTTTGCGTTCATGTCAGTCTTGACATAGCCGAGGGTCATGCTATTCACATAAAAGTTTTGGCCCTCGGGGCGGTTGGGAAACTCTTTAGCCAACACTCTGGTGTATGCGTTGAGTGCCACTTTTGAAAAACAATATGCTGAGCAATTCTTAGGGCAACCCCTGGATGCCGAGTCGCTTGAGTTGGAATCCTCTATAAACTGTTGCACAAAAGCATCGATCTTTTCCTCTGAAAGGTTGCCTATGTCAGACAGTTGTTTCACATGATTTGCATCGTTGATTCTCTCTAACATGCCAAAATGTGAACTGAAATTCGAGCACCATACCCAAATTAATGATAACTGACAACCCGAGCATATAGATGATGTTTCAACGGCTATTTCTCATCAACCTGTAGCATGTTCCTTCAAAAATGACTCATTCTGCATGATGCATTAAACACATCATAATCTTTCTTCTTTGCCACAATGAGAACATCCTTCATCAACTGTAGCAGAGGTGTCCAGGTTGACACATTATAATAAGAGTAAGCAACCTTCAACATGGTGTAATTAGCATTGCCAAGGATCAAGGAGGGAAGAGTATAGAAGCTACAGAAGTCTATAATCTCATGAGTCTCAGGTTTTTCTAGCACATTTTCAGTAGGAACCAGCCAGTGCTCCACGTCATCTTCATTGAAATCTGGGGCAAGTAATTGTATAGAAGCCTTGTGACTGCAAGAACATTATGCCTTTCCATTGCCCTGAAACCAGGAGTAGCTCGCTCCAAACCTTTAACCATGAAATCTTAAACATGATATAACATGTTGTGGCTTGATATAGAGCACACCCTGAGTAAATAAGAATTTCTTGTGGATCAATATCAAGAATCCAACTCCCAAAACTGTCATTTGGCTCAGCTCTTGACACTTGGAGGATTAAATATATTCAATTTCCTTCGGCACATATTGCTTGGTGTTCATCACTGGGCTTTGTGTTGATTTATGTGATGGCTTGTGGACTCAAAGTTTGGCATGTGTACTGATTTAGGATGTATAGGATTTGGAATTTCGACATATGGTTGGTATTTAGGTATTTGAACAACTCAATATGTAATGTGGCTTCGGTAAACATGGTAGATTTGGTCAAAAAAGTTAATCACTAAAGCACATACCACATTTTATTATGTTTTTTGCAACACAGGAGCGAGAAGCATGGATTACAAGATTTGGGGAGAAAAGATGAATGAAAACTCGTCAAGGATCAAAGGAATTCGACAAACCAAGCATGAATTCGATGAAGACATTCAAAATTTTATCAGTACATTTTGAGTGCTCTGCTTATTCAACAATAACTGAAAGCGATCTACGTGCTCATAGAGCGAGCTTATTTTTTTGTCTACTCCTACATCTAGCCAATAGAAGTATATTGATCAAGTAAAAGTATACTTCCAATGCATCCATGTCAGAAACTGATTTACAGGCATCATGCTAGATCTTTACCCGAACAATAATGAAGGCCATATCATGTAGAAAAGAGGTTTGAGCGGATGATGAAGATAATCTTTTTCTGACATAAATATTTTAACATCTATGCTACTTATAGAATCCAAAAAGTTCGCAATAGGGTTTTCAAAATCATAAAAGAATACCTCTTTGAACTGTTGATCCAACTGACTATGTTGATGTTGTTCTTTTCCTTCACAAAACTCAATGCTGAATGTAGACTGTGTGATCTTCGTTGAAGGAAAATACAAAGTCAATTCTTGATCTGAACCTTTATGATGCCCTTCCTATAAATGTCTGTTGCAATCTGTCTTTATCTGAAAGTAACCCTTTGTATCTGTTACATATTCGAAACTATCTCCTACGAATCTGTCAATCTGCTTAACATCTTCAAAGTTTTTAGAGAGAAAAACCTGATCTTTATGACAGCCTAAAACAATAGATGCATTTGAAATGATGTCAAAAGCATCACCAAGGTTGTCATAGTGTGGATTATTGATCTCCTGATCATGATGAAGATTATTCTCTATAGCAACATACTCTTCCTGAGTGTTAAATTCTTTATTCAGAAAATTGAATTCATGACAACACTCGGGATAGAGAAGGTCATTTGAAAATTGATTTTTACAAAACATATGAAAAGCAGCATGAAAATCTGCTAAAGAGATGACACTTACATCCGGAAGAGACTGGCACCAGTCAAGAGCAATCCCCTCTAATGAAAATTTGAAAAGCTTGATTTGAACATCTTCATGTACAATTTCAAGCCGGTCAATGAAGTCATGGAAATCCAACAAATGTTCAGCTGGTACTTCCCACTCTTCACCTCGAAATCTGGGAAGGCTATTTTCCCATTCATCTCTACTAGGCACTGGATTATGGAAACCAACAATACTTGAGAAATTGCAGAACGCATACCTTTTTGCTAAGATCTGATTCATTTATATACCAGTGGAGTCGCCAATAGATCCGTCCTTCATGGAGTCTCCACTGAAAGTGTCCTTCATGGAGTCACCAGATAGATGATTACAACCAAATGATGTCCAGGCTTTGTCTATCATCAAATTTGGATCTATGTCGTCTCCCAGGGAAGCTGAGCTTCAATATCCTCTCCCTGGAAACGACACCAATTTGTTATCACTCCAAGAAACTCCTTAGGGTTGTGAACTAAGGATGCTTGGTAACTTAGAAATAATGTGTGTATGTGCTTGGGACAATGGGGTCTTTAATAATCAATGTAATAGACAACTCATACATCTAAAGAAATAGTGCTTTCAGGAAACAATAATCAGATCAAGTAAATTGAAAGGAGAGGATGAAGAACACTATTCTTGATTGCCAAATACAACTGAATGTAGGGATTAATGCAAGACATAGAGAAATCCTTTAATTTCAAGTCTATGAGCTCAATAAAGAGATATTAGTCTTCATGAACTAAAATAAACTAAAATAAAGTACATAAAGAGGAAGATGGATAATTCTGATATTGAAAATGAAAGGAAACTGAACTCTATTTCTGCAAATAAGAGTCTATACAATGGAAAAAATATATCTTCCCGTTTGAACCCCCAGACTTTTAGAAAAACTAGGCATTTATAGCCTTTTACAATCAATTTTCAGATCCTAAAAGAATGGATCTGATATTCTAAAAATAGAAAGTCAAAACTGATTTACAAAAGATAAGGAGAGATCCTCAAGATGAGGTCAATCTCTATCTTTTGGTCTTCAAACATTGGTTGAAAGTTGATGAAGTGTA
>ML783989.1:366785-396886 GCA_009831015.1 Picea engelmannii
CTTTGATCTGTTCCTCTGAAAGTGGAATTCAAATTTGATGATGTGTGCCAAAAATCCCTATCATTTTGCCCTTGAAAATGACCAAATCTAGTCAAAAAATTCCCTTTTGACTTTCATCTCCAAGAATGGCCTTCAGATTTTGACTTTATAACTCACCACCTATCTATTCCAAGAGGTTTCATCTCTTTCTGGCTCAAAAATTTCTGATCTAGGTGAAATTTCGAGTATTTTGGTCATTACATGCTTTCACCAGCTAATTTACCCGAAAATCCGCTCCTTAGCTGGTGAAAGGCGGAGCTTTCACCAGCTAACTAGTTATAATTTTGCCTTCTGCGCTGGTGAAAGCGCAGATTTTTTCAAAATCAAATTTGTGAGTCATGGAGAGTCCGTTTTGCATGCTTAAATAGTCGATCGACATCTAAAAATCCTAAGATTTCCAATGGTGCTTTCAAATCTACATTTGGATCCCTGGAAGTGATTCAAATTTTCCCTACAAGATTAGGCATCGTTCTTTCAAAAATGCCAGTGTGTTTTTGATCGCTAACAGAACCTGTCTGTAATGCATACATGGGTATAATGCTTGGTGCACAAAGATATGCTGAAATGCATATAAAAAAGATAGAGCATGCACATAACATGCATATATACTTATTATAGTTTACCATTGGATGTAAACTATGGTGATTTCATGGATCATATGGTTAATGGTGATATAATTATAGCAACATAAGTAAAATACTGATGATGTTGAGGAAGCAAGAGTAATGGGTCCAGTGGCCATTTTCTGAAGAGGGAGAACATGTGAAACTCTCTAGTTATCAAGGGAATTAAGAAACAAATTTGTTTCTGCGTACAAGAATTGCTGGGTATCATTTTTCTAATCAAGCTGATAAATGAAGCTGCAAAAATATGGGTGATTGAGTGAGTAATCACAACAACCTCCCTTGCTTGGTGGATAGAAAAGTAATTTGCAAGAATTCTTATGGGAGGAGGAGAGTGATCTCTGTCCATGTCTATTGCTGAATAGAAGGAATAATTATGGGTGTAATGGTTGGGGCTGATCTACATGTACAACCTATCTTCTGTTTTTTTATGAGGATAGACAGAAACAACTAGAACCTCTACAAAAATTAAAAAAAGAAGGATATGGAATTTCTTCCCAAGAGTAATTATGATCTAAATATGCTATGGAGTTCTGTATTAAAATACTTAGTAAGTAACATAATTCAAAATTGTATTTGGGCTTTAAGTAAATAGTCCAAATGTTATTAGACATTAAAATTCATTATAAATGAGGTAAAATGGTTAATGAAATGTTGATCCTGAATGTGGTAAAGGAAGTGTCGGGGCACTTCTAGATGACCTATGGGTCAAGTTGAAATCTAGAGGTGGATGTTATCCATATAAGGTATGGCTTGATATGCTCAAGTAGTAGTGAGAGGGAATCTAGAAAAGGATTACCTTGATAAAAATGTATGTTAACCAAAAATGGTTTCAGGCATGGAAAATAAGCTTGATAAGTTGTGTTGTTTCCTTGGGCATTTTTGGAATTGCCCAGATGGTATTTTTGGATTGTTAAATAAATTTATAGTAGTTGAGTCAAAAATTCCTCGTTGCTGGTTGTTGTCGTATGGAAATGGGGACACAGTTATGATTATGTCTGTTAAACTTGCCATGTGGATATCATGTGAATGACTGCAAGCTCTCAACAGAGAGGGAATCTTAGTGTTGAGTATCTCTATGAGAATTTTCATAAGAATGGCAGCAATATACTTGGAAAGAGGATATAGAATTCTGATATGTCCATGTGTATGAATTACATGGAAAAGGTGCAAGCAATGAGCTTGCATGATAAATGTTTGGCTATGTTTGTATATGCTTCAGTGCATGGATTTAATGGATTGTGAGGTTTCTTGATATGAAGACTGATATTAATACCAAATAGATATGAATGGATTATATTAAAGGTGCAAGTGATGCACACGTATGATGTAAGAGTATATGTATACTAAAGACACAATGTGATTTCCTAAATGAGTGAAATGTAAGGAAATAATTTCACTTGCCAAGGTTGAATGAATATCATGGATGCATGGATGACTCTATTCTGATGAGTCACGAAAGTTTTGTTTTGAATAATATCTTGAGGGGAATGTGTTCCATTCCCTCAGTAAAAGCTAGTGTAAATAGATGAAAGATTAAATGAGCAAGGACACTCTATTGTCATGATAAAAGAAAAAATGAATATGATTTTGAGGACCACATGTAAATGATTGTGAACAATCATGAAACTGTAAAGGGTGCCTATGGTGGGAACACACACAACATGCTAAAGCATGTGATTAAGTGCATTGAAGCACAGTTTGAAAGAAAACTAATAGCATAAAGGACATGATTTTAATGTGTATTTGGAATACATCATAGGAATGCATGTTTATATTCCTTATGGAATATTTGGTAAAAAACTAAAGTGGTAAATTTGAAGCTAACTCAAGGTTGAGGCCATCAAATATAGTGATGGATATGTAATAAGGAAGTTGCATTCCCAAGGAGTTCCCTATGAAGGAATTGTGTAAAGACCTTGTCAAAAGAATAGAGTCACAACCCTAATGACTACTAAGAAATCAGTAGTGGATTGCAAGCCTATATACATATATACCTAAGAATCCTGGATTACATTTAAAAATATAATGCATGAATGGAAGGCTAACAAATTACTGTTGACCATTTTGATAATTGAATGGTAATGCAAAGAATGCACAGGTTCATGATTCATTATGAATAAAAAAAAGTTTTCTATTGGATCATGTTGGTGTATAGAAATGGTTAGGGTGAGCCTAACCAAGACTACTCAAGGAAAAGAGTAGGAAGATCCTCACAAGGAGTATATTGCATAAGCAAAGAAGGATAAAAGAGGGAATACTTTTCTCACCCTAAAAACTCTAAATTGTTTAATAGAGTTGTAAGGCTTAGAAGAGCATTTGTGGAAACAAGTGTTGATGATTACAACTGTGTGAGACATCCTTAAGGACAAAGACCTGAGAGAGAGCCCCTGATATGGGTGTGTGGTTCCTATCTGAGACAGAACTAGAAGGTAGTGATGGACTCCTCCTTATAGAGAGTTGAGAATAACTCCATATGATTCTCCTTTGTAACGCTATGAGAAAGGAGATATGTTGAGTTGGACATGCATGTGGTTGAGCACAAGGTGAACGTGTGAATTCCCATGAGCTAGGTGCATAGTTATGAGACAAAGATGAAGAAGATGTATTAGCCTCCTCTAAGCAGAGAGTTGAGATGATGAACTCCAGAAGACTCTCCTATATAATGTAGTGGGAAAGAAGATCTATTGAGTTAGACATGCCTGTGGATGAGCACAATTGAATGTGATCCTAGTGGCTGAGCACCAGTGGGTGTATGAGATCCATTGATATATTGTTCAAGAGTTAGACCTACCTGTAACCCTAATTGTAATGTAAAGGGTACAGGTCGGCCCCACATTAATGTAATTGATAATTAATGTAAAATATAATTAATCTGGTTATTATTAATTATATTGTGAGTTAGGGAGGTTGGCCATGTTGTGCCAATAGACACTTATGTTGACAGGTCAAGTCTAATATAAGTAAAGGTAAATTCCCCATTGAGGAATCATATATTTTGTGTGAGTTTGGAAATTTTAGCAAGTATATATTCTTGGGAAAAGTGCACACCTCTCTTGGGTGCTAGTCTTCTAGGGTTTGTAAGAACCCTTTTGTGTGTTAGGTTTTCTTGGTGGTGGAGGTATTTCTCTTGAAGAAAATAGGAAAGGATTGGCTAGGTTTTCTTCCCTTGTTGAGAATGATTTCCCAAGATACTTCTTGTGTACTTCATATGGAGATTGATAGTGAGACAATACCTTCTCCCCCTTCAATAGTTCAGAGGGAGACAAACATTATTCCAGCTAATCCAGTTGCTCCAGTTGATATGTCCAGTGATATTGCAGTAGGTCATAAAAGGCATGCCTAGGCTCACTCTGCAAGAGGAAAAGAAACATACAAGCTTCTCAAGGAACATCCTGAGAGAACAAAGATATTTTTTGAGCTACTCTTCAGCCATGAGACACATCCTTGATTATGAGCCTTCTTGTCATAGAGAAGCAACATGAGAATAGGTATGACAAGATGCCATAATAGAAGAATACTAGTATATCTTAAAGAATGATGTATAAGATATTGTTCAGAGACCATAAGGGAAGGTTGTGGTGACTTCCAAGTGGATCTATAAGATCAAGCATGCAACTGATGGAAGTGTCGAGAAATACAAAGTGAGATCTATAGCCAAAGGATTCTCACAAACAGAGGGAGTTGTCTATGATGAGACACTTGATCTAGTAATCTCGATACACTTACATATGTATGACCATCCATGAGTTGGAAACTATATCATATGGATGTATTCTTGATGAGTTTGGGTTTCAACAAGAGTGTTGTTGATCCAAACCTTTATTATTACAGTGTTGGTGACAAGAGCCTGATTTTGATGACTTATTCAAAAATCCTTGTTGTTGGATACAAGTTATCTTTGACTTCTGATTTTGAAATGAAGGATCTAAGTATGATGCACTACTTCTTGGGACAAGAAGTATGACAGAGGACTGATGATATTTTCCCGAGTCAAGGAAAATATACAGTGGGAATATTAAATAAGTTCAGTATGATTGAATGAAAATCCACGGTGATGGATTTGAAGAAAATGAATGATGATGATTTAGACGAGATTGATCCATAGCTGATTGGATCACTAATATATCTGGTTAACACCAAACTTGATTCATGATATGCAGTGAATGTACTTAGTCATTCCATGAGTCAACCAAGACAGACTCATTGGACATCAAAAAAACATGTATTGAGATATCTATGAGGCACAATTAGATATGGTCTGAGATATGCCTCTAGTGAGAACTTGAGTTTGCATGGATATGACGATATAGATTGAGAAGAAAATACAGTGGACCGGAAGAGCACATCCGATTGTTGTTTACCGTGAAGTTTTCCATGGTTTCCTAGTGCTTCAGGAAACAAATCTCTGTAGCCTTGAGTACCACAGAAGTAGAGTATATATCATCGAGTGTGCGAAGCAGTGCGGGTTCATAAACTTATGACAGATTTACTTGATCATGAGATAGATTCTATGATTATAACTAGAGCTGTGTGAAACTCTTTGAGAACCTTGTGTTTCAAGATAGATCAAAACAAATTGAGATAAAATATCCTTTTCAGAGACATGATGCAGAGGAAAGCAGTACACATGTTGTACCTTCCTACACATGAGCATATTGCATACATCTTCACCAAACTGGCTTGGTGAAGAATACCTCTCTAGTTGAGAGGGAGTGTTGATGAATAAAACTAAGACAAAGTTTGAGTACTTTCGTACGAGACTTGACCTGGTGGAGAATGCCTCCCTAGCTGAGAGGAGTGTTGATTATTACAACTGCGTGTCACATCCTCCAGAACACAGACCTAAGAGAGAGACCCTAAGATGGGTGTGTGGTTCCTATATGAGACAAAACTAGAACGTAGTGATGCCCTCCTCCTTATAGAGAGTTGAGAATAAATTCTGATGATTCTCCTATGTAACACAGTGAGAAAGGAGATCTACTGAGTTGGATGTGCATGTGGATGAGCACAAGGTGAACGTGTGAATTCCCATGAGTTGGGTGCATCTTTATGAGAGAGAGATGAAGATGATGTATTAGCCTCCTCTGAGTAGAGAGTTGAGATGATGAACTCCAGATGACTCTCCTATGTAATGCAGTGGGAAAGAATATCTATTGAGTTGGACATGCTTGTGGATGAGCACATGTGAACGTGATCCTAGTGGTTGAGCACTAGTGAGTGTGGTTCTCCTGTGAGACATAGTGAGATAGAGATATGGAAATCCCTATGGATTTTCCCCTAGTGGCTAAGAACTAATGGGTGTATGGGATCCCTTGCTATATTGTTCAATATTTATACCTACCTGTAACCCTAATTGTAATGTAAAGAGTACATGTCGGCCCCACCTTAAAGTAATTGATAATTAATGTAAAATATAATTAATCTGGTTATTATTAATTATATTGTGAGTAAGAGAGGTCGGCCCTGTTGTGCCAATAGACATTTCTCTTGACAGGTCATGTCTAATATAATTAAAGGTAAATTCCCCATTGAGGAATCATATCTTTTGTGTGAGTTTGGAAATTTCAGCAAGTACATCTTCTTGGGAAAAGTGTGCACCTCTCTTGGGCACTAGTATTCTAGGTTTTGTAAGCACCCTTTTGTGTGCTAGGTTTTCTTGGTGATGGAGGTATTTCTCTTGAATAATATATGAAAGGATTGGTTGGTTTTTCTTCCCTTGTTGAGAAGGATTTCACATGATACTTCTTCTGTACTTGTGCATGGTGTTTCTTCTTGTGATCTTGTTTGCTGCAACTAAATTGTTTATGGTTTAAGTAAAATGATAAAATGGAATGAAATTAATGCTTAAGCCTTTCCTATTGAAAATCCAATATGGTATTAGAGCATAGGTCTTGAAGAACCGATTTCACAAGCATCTACCAATCATCTTCTTCTCATTTATGCATAACCATACGACCCTCCTTTCTAAGTTGTTCCAGCCTTTAATACTTGAATGTTGGGGCTGAAATTTGGACAGGAGGGTATGACCTCTTCAACACACCTCCATAATCGATTAAAGTGAAATTCTAAGAATGATTGATTTTTGGCTTTAGGGTTTCTAGGGTTCCGCAAATTTCTACAGATTTCTGGTTTTTAGGGATTCTAGAGCTCTTGAAGAAGCCTTCAATATTACCTGTGTTCTTCTAACTTTCAAGGCTTATTGTTGGAATTCATAATCCCAACAAAACCTAAGGTTTCTAGCCTAGCCTAGTTGTTAGGGTTTCTAGCCCAATTGACAAGGGTTTGTGAAGAAACTAAAATTATGATGAACATAACTATGATGGAAGATAAGCTTGATGAATCAAGAAAATTAAAGTTCCTAGAAGACAAGTCTTCAGAGGAAGACTTATTGTGGGTGATACAAAAAGGTGACACTGTGACTACCTTCTTCACAAAGATGCTAGAGGACAGAAATCATCCAGGTGTCATTGAAGAAATCACATCAACACCCTCAGGTATGCACTTGTATATATATTATTTGTATCATTGTCATGAGGGAAATTGTAGGAGGAAGGAACCTTTTGCTAAAGTCATGGATCTAGATTGATCTCGGTGCATTCTAAAGAACAACACATTGTAAGTGAAGACTCTAGGTTTGATTGTTGAAATTGTCATTCCTTTAACCTATATTTCTAAATCTTGCTACATTACAAGTAGGTGTTGTAGCTGAGATAACAATCCTTAAATTGTTTTGATTTTAGAGATGTATTCAGTATTATCCTTTAGGAGATATTATTGTTTTGGTTTCTCTTGTTTTCTTGTTCCAGACAATTTAACAACAAAGGGAGATGTTTATCCTTTGGAGGGAGTCACTTGACTCAGAGGGAGTCAAAACTATTTGAGAAAGAGGAAGAATAGAACCACAATTGAGGAAACCAATGAAATAATGCATGATCATAATCTTTCTATGATTCTGTAGGCATAAGCATGCATGACACATTATATGTTCAGAACAAGAGTCTTCACCAGACTTTGAAAAAAATAACTCCCAAATAAGCCTTTATCGGAGTGAAGCCTGATATTGAACACTTCAAGATATTTGGTTGCCCAGTGTATTTTCATGTACCCAAAGAGAAGAAGTCCAAGATAGACCCTTCAGGGAGAAAGGATACATTTATGGGATAACAATGAATCTTCGAAGACATTCCAGATCTACATCCCTGGTCAGAGACAGATTGAGACATGCAGAGATGTTTTCCTTGAAGAAGATATAGCCTTTCAAAGATCCAGAGAATCTCAGATGGAGATTGATAGTGAGACAATACCTTCTCCCCCTTCAACAGTTTAGAGGGAGACAAACATTATTCCAGCTGATCCAGTTGCTCCAGTTGATATGTCTAGAAATATTGCAGTAGGGCATAAAAGGCCTGCCTAGGCTCACTCTGCAGGAGGCAGAGAAACATACAAGCCTCTCAATGCACATCCCGAGAGAACAAAGATATTTTTCAAGCTACTCTTCAACCATGAGACACATACTTGATTCTGAGCCTTCTTGTCATAGAGAAGCAACAAGAGAACAGGTATGGCAAGATGCCATAATAGAAGAATACTAGTATGTCTGAAAGAATGATGTATAAGATATTTTTGAGAGACCAGAAGGGAAGTTTGTGGTGACTTCCATGTGGATCTATAAGATCAAGCATGCAACTGATGGAAGTGTCGAGAAATAAAAAGTGAGATCTATAGCCAAAGGATTCTCACAAACAGAGGGAGTTGTCTATGATGAGACACTTGACCCAGTAATATCGATACACTTCCATCCATACTACCATCCATGCATTGGAAACTATGTCAGATGGATGGATTCTTGATGAGTTTGGGTTTCAACAAGAGTGTTGTTGATCCAAACCTATATTATTATAGTGTTGGTGACAAGAGCTTGATTTTGATGACTTATTCAGAAATCCTTGTTGTTGGATATAAGTAAGATTTGAATTTTGATTTCGAAATGAAGGATATAAGTATGATGCACTACTTCTTGGGACAAGAAGTATGACAAAGGATCGATGAGATTTTCCTGAGTCAAGGAAAATATATAGTGGGAATATTAAAGAAGTTCAATATGACAGTATGCAAATCCATGGTGATGGATTTGAAGAAAATGAATGATGATTATTTAGACAAGATTGATCCACAAATGAATGGATCACTGATATATCTAGTTAACACCAGACTTGATTCATGCTATGAATTGAATGTACTTAGTCATTCCATGTTTCAACCGAGACAGACTCACTAGACATCAACAAAACATGTATTGAGATATCTACGAGGCATCGTTAGATATGGCCTGAGATATGCCTCTAGTGTGAACTTGAGTTTGTAGGGATATGTCGATAAAGATTGAGAAGAAAATAGAGTGGACTGAAAGAGCATATATGTTTTTTGTTTTACCATGAAGTTTGCCATGGTTTCCTAGTGCAACAGGAAACAAATCTATGTGTCCTTGAGTACCACAGAAGAGGAGTTTATGTCATCGAGTGTGCGAAGCAGTGTGGCTTCATAAAATTATGATAGATTTACTTGATCATGAGATAGATTCTGTGATTATAACTAGATTTTTGTGAAACTCTTTGAGAACCTTGTGTTTCAAGATAAATCAAAACACATTGAGATAAAATATCATTTTCAGATACATGATGCAGAGGAATGCACTACATGTGTTGTACCTTCCTACACATGAGCAGATTGCAGACATCTTCACCAAACTGACTTGGTGAAGAATACCTCTCTAGTTGAAAGGGAGTGTTGATGAATACAACCAAGAAAAAGTTCGAGTACTTTCATGTGAGACTTGGCCTGATGGAGAATGAGTGTTGATGATTAGACGAGAGGGAGTGTTGATGATTACAGATGCGTGAGACATCCTCCAGGACACATACCTGAGAGAGAGCCCCTGAGATGGGTGTGTGGTACCTAATTGAGACAGAACTGAAACATAGTGATGGCCTCCTCCTTACAGAGAGTTGAGAAGAACTCCAGATGATTCTCCTGTGTAACGTAGTGAGAAAGGAGACCTTCTGATTTTTACATTCTTGTGGCTAAGCAAAAGGTGAACGTGTGAATTCCCATGAGTTGGGTGCATCGTTAAGAGACAAAGATGAACCCCGGGTCTACCCCTGTGCCAACAAATGGTTCCATTACCAGGACCTAAAATTGTGATTGCTGGGAACTGAAGAAAATAAAGCTATGTGTGTAGATTTGTTGCTTTAGTGCATAGTATTCTACTTGACTGTGAAGCTTTGTGCTAATAAAGGAATTAGATATAAATAAAAGAGGTAAGATCTTAAAGTTTTGTGCTTTGAGAAAGGTAAGATAAGTGAAAATTTTTGTTTTGAAAGAATGGATCTAGGTATGTCCAATAGATTTTGTCATAGTCTGAAAACTAGGGCACAACTAGAATAAAAAAGATTGGATATGAGTGGATATGATAATAATAGTGAAAGATATGTTATTCCTATGCACAGAAAGAATGTTTGGACTAACAAATGGATGCAGGATCCTAGAAAGAATTTTTTGTAGGTTAGTTACTGTGATCCCAGTGCGCAGTATAGGAAAGGTTGGGGTTCATTTAAAAGAAAGAGAGGATTAACTCTTTGCTATAGTTGCATAAGACCGGGACATATTGCTAAGGAATGCCTTGGTAGAGGTCCTAGTTGTCTTTGTTGAAAATATATGGACCATAAAGTTTTGGATTGCCCTAGAATGATTGCTAAAGTTGAAAACATGAATATGAGATAAGAAAACCATGAGACATGACAAGAAACTAAGGATATGATAGAACCCCATAAATAATCAAAGACTATATTATTACAGATGAAAGAAACCCTGAATGATCACAGAGATATCAACTTATCAGAGATCTTAAAAGAGAAGGAGTGCATAGAAACAAGAATAGGAGACTTTGACATAGACTGTGTTCTGGATGAAGCAACACAGGTGAATATCATGACAGAAAGAACTTAGGAAATTTTGGGAAAGCCTGCTATGGTTCCTTCATTAGGAAGAATAGGATTATTTAGAGGAAAGTTGATAACCCTATGTGGAAGACTTACCCAGACATCTATGGGTGCTCATGGAACTTTGACAGAAGAAGAATTTGAGATCATTAAATTTGTTGAGAACAACTCCCAATTTGCTATTCTGATAGGACAAACCTGGATTGAGAAAGATCAGACACAAAGGAAACAAGAAGAGGAGGATCTAGAACAAAAAAATAAAGAACTAAGAGATTTCATGGCTAGGCGAATAACGCACTTACTAGAAGATCAAGAGGACTAGTCGAATCTACTGAGGACCAAAAATATGGATGTCGAAGTTGAAAGAACGCATGAAGACTTCAAACACCTATCTGTACAAGAGAGTAGAGAACCTACCCCAGAATGAGAAGAAGTATTACCCTCAAGCCCTATGAAAGACCCTCCACAGTGCAAAGTTACTATGCCAAGAGGAGATAAGAAAAATAATGGAAAGAGGAAACTGGTGACTCAGATTACAAGGAAGAAAGCCATAAAGCTCAGCAAGAAGAATGCAAAGCTAGAGAAATTACAAGAAGTTCCAGGGAGGACTTCGCAGAAAGAAGGTTTGCAGAACTGGAAATTCATTAGGATATCAGAACAACGTAGATTGGCACTTCGCCACGACCAAGAAATATAACCATTGGAGGCATTTCGATCGTTATCCCAACGCTGAAGAACAACTCTAACCACAATTATGACCAGAAAGATCACCATTAGACCGTTGGGACCGCACCATAACGGATGGAATTGCATTGATTAAGGCGGTCCTGCCTATTGGAGGAGTCCATTACGATGTTGTCTATTTATCCTGTCGATCATTGCATCGAGAACACTTTTGCCAATTGTGATTATCCAAGCCCACAAAGAACTAGTTTCTTTCACGCAGTGCCTATTGAGAGCTCGCCACCCATTCTTTTACTGTGATTTTTTTTTCATCGACCTGTGATACCTGATCTCGAGCGTGCATGTGAGGTGACTTCAGTGAAGTAGAGAAATCTGTCAAAGAGATCCTCATAGACCTCATGGATGAGAAGGATATGTCCACAGGAGTCCAAGCCTCGTCGACGAGAGGAGTGCAAGCATCCCCATCGAATTGTCGTGGATCTGGACCATCCCGAGATGTGACAGATAAATGAACCAAGCATCGTGATGACTTGGCGAATGAAAATCTCATCCCATCTATCCTGACCGATTATATCCTACCTCTGGCTGGCACAGTGAGCTATGAAAGTGTCCCGAGGGACTTTGACTACACCTTGATTACTGCATACCTCCCTATTGTATCATTTTTGTCACCTAAATGAGTAAAAGAGGGACAATTGCAAGTCCAGTTGGGTTAACTGGATAGGAAAAAAGTTAGTGCAAGAGTTAGAAATATCAAGCACGAGAAATAAACAAACAACTAAGCTCACAACAATTAAAGAAACTAAACTAAAGTGCATAAGGGAATTAGAACCAAATTAACCAAACAATTGACCAATATTCATGCCACCAATGGATAGATTGTATTAGTGGGAAAACACCAAAGAGAAAGAGAGACTTATGGGTCCCCTCTTCCTCCAAGGGAGGGCTCTTGAATCCCCAATGAGAGAGCTCTTCTTACAAATATCAAAATAAAAGGAAATGGTGAAGAAAATGAAAGCTCATTCACTAAAGAGGTGATGTCAATAGCCCAATGAAATGGTGCTTGTATTCTCCAATGAGGAAAGAGGTTCCTTGCAGGAGAATAGAGGCAGCATAACAATACAAATAGATTCTTGAAAATATAGTGCACCCATGGCCTCTTTTTATAGAAAATATTTGAGGCATTATCCAACCGGTCTTTAGTGTGAACAAGGGGCCCTTTAGGGCACCTTTAGGTATTTGACCAGACCCCCACTCGAATTTAGCTCGGATTTGGGGGTCAAATCGACTTGGGAGATGAACCAGAAGTGGGTGGGAGGTCGACCAGAATCATTAATGCACCATTCTAAGGTGTGCACGTCTTTTTGTGTCCACAGTCGTGCATTAGGCGGATGTGTGCTTTCCCATGTTTTTGACTAGTGCACGTGCACACACTTCCTTTATATTTTGAGCGCATGATGATTTTATAACCATCTGTATAGTTTGTGCCCTTTGGAAATTCACTTTTTGGGCCATGAATGAACTAATAGGTGTTTGGATATGTTGGATTTATGTAACCATTTGCGGATGAAATTTCAGTGATAAAAGATGCCCCCTGATGTGTGAGGTTAGGAGCATACGTATAGTCGAAATACATCAATGTTTATTCTACTGAGAGTACCATTGTAAGAAAGAGTGTTGAGAGGAATTGCAAGAGTGACCCATTGGAGGGAGAGGGGAACCTATGGGACCCAAACCTTTCGCTAGGTGTGGAAAATTAAAACTGTGTACAAACGAGGTGGGCATGCCCCATGCTCGTGTCATGTAACTCAAAAATGTGTAAGACAATAACTGAAGTGGTATGTTGACGTAGATAACTACAGTTCCCTCTGGGGCGGTTTGATAATGGCATAGGACAATTTTGATGGTGAAAATACTCTGAAAAGAGGTGATGAAACTTGTAAGAAGTGTCAATAATTCGCGGGCATTTATATGCCAACAAATTTGAGAGGTCTTCGAAAAATATAAAAACAAATGAAATAGTCGCAAAGAAAGACCCACCGTAACATGATATAAAGTTGAAGTAGAATGTTATGGAGGTCAATGATAACAGAGAACAATGGTGTTTTTCTCTGTGCCGTCCGAGAGGCCTCATTGTAAAGGGAATGCGAGTCAAGATACTGTCTCCCTCCTGGAAACTGTGTTGATGTCGACAAAAAGGGAGACACGACTCCAAGAAGAAAAGGGATTCATGAAATCCACTTGATGAGATCAGAAACTGATGAGGTTCATGTATGAATTCAAGATGTGGTGAGACTCAAGACTGCCCTTGGTTGGGTAGATATGTGAAGTATGAGTGGCAACAACCTTGAAACTGAATCTAGCGTCAGGGGGACTATTAGATGTCGGTGAAATTGTGTCAGAGGTGTGACAAAGTGGAAAAAATCAAGTTCATAGGTACATGGACTGTGGGATACTCAGGTTTTATGGATGATGGCAACAAGAGTAGAAGTTAATGAATGCCCCAACCAAGGGAGACAGGGGTTTCTTTGCCAAAAAGAGAAGGTCGCTAAGGGAGACAATCACAAAAACTATGTAAATGATGGAAAGAAAGGCTTTGTACATTTACCAAAGGAATAAATAATAATGTGGTATAAGTGTGTAGATATAGAAATGGTTTCCCCATTGCAAGATGGCTTGGCCTGTAAGGGCGCAAGTTGTGTGGGGAACTAGTGGAGGGTGGGGGGCCCATAGGTCTGTTTCTGTTGGGGTAAATGAATGGGGGGGAATCTATAGATGGGAAAAATGACCATGGATGAAATGGAGGGCTAATGATACTGCGGAGGCGCAGTCAAATGATAATCGGTAGGAGATGTCCTGGGAATCCATTGGGAAAGCTAGCAAAATGAGGAGAAGGAGTATGTGGTTGATTCTCAAACATGAGTAAGACTATTGAGACTCCCATACCCAGGGGGTGAAAGAAGCATGAGTGTCAAAGTGCCAAAAAGGGGACTATGAATGGGACAACTCATGTAGGGGAGAATTCTACTGGGTGACAGTAGTGAAAATGCAACGGATGTGAGAGTAATACAGAGCTGGATGGAGGGATCCTAGAGGCGAATGTCGGAGGGTATGACTCGGAGATGCAATTGATATTCAGAGGGAATGACTACATGCCAGTGTTGATCATATACTTGAAAGGGTTGCGTTGGTGTGTGATGACCAAGTGCCTGCACACATGAAAACCGAATACCCGACATGAACAATATATGTAGATAAAGAACATATAACAGTTTTTCGATAATTTTGAACATGAGCATGCGTACCTAGGCGTGATGTGAGAAAAAGGCTCCCCGAGGGTAACATTGGTTATTTTCATCATCTTATTATCTTCCGGTGGTGAATATGTAGGGGAGGCGCAAGGAGGTTGCGATGGTGTGTACGACATAAACCAAATATCGAGATACTGTGGGTTAAAAATTGTGGTTGGGCATAATATTTTTGTGGGTAAATGTACTGGAGAATTGGGGGGATTTGGGGGAAAATCATCATATAGGTTATCCATGAACCATGGAGGAGTGGGGAGTTCCTCGGGATCAAGAGAGATAATATGAACGACATCGGGGGATATCGTTGGTACCTCTGGAAATGGGGGGAGGTGTAGGATTATGAATAAGGGTCATTTGGCGACGTCTGTATTCAAGGATCGTAGGATATTGGTATTTGAAATAATCTAGTGATTGACAGAGAGAGCAAGGGAATCTCATCCATTCGTTAACTAAATTCGTGACATAGTGGATGTTTGTGACCGACTTACTTGATGATGCAGATGGGGGGGGGACTCTTGCAAAAATATTTGGCATACTACCGTTAGTGTCTGTCGAAATTGGGGTAGTGCATGGCAATGGTGGGTGTAATGGCCATATTCTGAATAGATGGCACATGAAAATTTGGTTCGCAACCCTATGGTACCTGTAGTTGGAGACGTGGTGGTAGTACAAGGTGTGTTGGGTGTAGCGACGAGCTGTGTGGTTACTTGAGGAAGTCATATTAGATTGCGTAACTTGGGGAGAGAGGGACATCGATTAGTGGGGTGTCCTTCTTTCTCGCATAGTGCACAGGGAAGTTGAACTCGGGGGGGAGGTGGAGTGGTGGGTTCTTTATTCTTCCTTAGGCCTCCAACTATAGCAGTGTCACGAGTAAGTGGGGGTGGGGGTGGTTTAGTGGGAGTGAGAACTGGAATATGCATTGGGATTCCCTCTGTTTGGGGAGGGAGAGATGGTTGAGGAACCATATAAGGTGGGTGAAAATACCAAACTGGGATGGCAATAACCATGTTAGGTAGAGTAAACGTTGCGTCTACTTGGAAATCTTGAATGCCCAGTGGGGGGTAGAAGAAGGGGATTTGAGTAATGGCTTGGGGGACTGTCTCCCAAACTGGGATGTGACCCTGGGGGAGAGGGACATCAAGAACAAGTGGTGATGCAGAGTTCTCAGGGGATTCCTGAGGTAGGGGTTCTACGACTAGTGTGACATCAAGAAGTGAAGAAGCCTCAGTGGGAGGAATGGTATCTCTAGTGCTAGTTCCGTTGGAAGAGATGATGCATACCTGAGATGAGGGATGTATGAGCGGGGGTGCTCTATGGTATGTCCCTAGAAAGGATGGGTCTTTGAAAATTTCGAGCCCCGTCTCGATGAGTGGGTAGGCATCAGGATTAGTGTGGACAAAAGGTAGGATGTTATCAATGTTGGAGGAAGGGTTAGGCTCATAATGTGAAATTTGATCAATGGTGATGATATTCTGTTGTGGGGGAACATCATCATGCGAAACACAGAAGAGGTGACTACCTTTATAGCGTACATGTAGCTACGTCTGAACAAGATATTTTAATCGAGTGGGGTATCGATAGCTTCAATGTCGATAAGGATGGTTTTTCCCCCGAGTTCAATGGGAACATTTTGAAAGAGCCCTTCAGGAGAGGATGGTCCTCCATCATAAGCTCTTAAAGTGATGGCAGAGGGTATTATCTCAGGACAACCAATTTTCTGCCATACCATTTTGGACATGATGCATGTGGATGCACCTTCATCGATGATGTATTGATGAATTGTGATGTTCCGAATTTTGACGGGTATATGGAAAGCTACCAAAGTGGGGAGACGGGGTTCCCCACAATCTAGATAAAATGTGATGAGTCTAGTACCAACAGGGTCGACTGCCCCCAGGGCAGAGAGTAATGACTTTCATTGAGTGGGGCAGGTTTGAAGGACTTCTAACACTGACATGGCGGCAGGAGATTGTGCCAAGTCATCAACCAAAATGTAATTGTGTGTTTCCCTAGCCTGAGGATTGTTGACATTCCGTCATAATGGGTTGCGAGGAATCTAAAGGGGGGTTTCATTGTTAAGATGTGGGATCATCAGAGGTGGTATTTTTGTAACTGGAACTTCTTTCGAAGTGGTGAGAGTAGATTCAGGGGGTGCGTTGTATTGACGACTATGCGTTTGTAGAAGAATTTCTTCTTCGCTAGTAAGGAGGATAGTGTGATCTGCAGGAGTGCTAGGGTTTTGATATTGTCCCATTTGTGGTGGGGCAGGGTGCATTTCCTGCTGGGTATTCATCACCCCTTGGTGTGGAATAGGGTTTTGTGACACCATTGGGGGTGGTTGTTGTACATATTGTTGTGAGGCCTATTGAGGGGCAGGCAATGTTGGGGGGACATGGTCCTTTTATAGATTCTTTCATCCATTTAAAGTTAGATATTTGGGGGCAATGGTGAGTATAATGGCCCTATTCACTGCAAAGGGAACAAGGGAAGTTTGTTTGGAGGTTATTGTTATTATTTCCTTGGTGTTTGTTGTGATTTCCCCCTTGGGGGTTCTGGTTCCCTTGATTCTGATTTCCCCCAGAAGGTTGGTCTTGTTGGGGGTTATTTTCTCTTGGTCTAGGATTATTATTGTTTTGGTTTTTTCCTTTATTTTTGGCATTATTCGACCGATGGGCCAAATTTTCCGTATTCGTTTGTTTAAAATTTTGAAACTTTTGAATGAGAGAGGGATGAACAAAGTTAACCTTCGCATGTGGTTGTCCTTGTGGTGGGGCCATGGGTTGGGGAGGACCAAGAAATGGAAAGTACAGATTATTTTGTGGCAATGATCTGTATGGTACATAGGAAGGTGTGATTATTTAACTAGTTCTTAGGGTGTAAGCTAAGGTAGAGGGGGTACCAGAACTTGGTTGTATATCCAGACGCTTCATGGGTGTCGATGCGGTTCCACTCATGGGTGGAGGGGGTACAACAAAGTATGGTTGCTGGTAAGGGGGAGGGGGGTAATAAGGGGGTCCGCCATATATCGGTGGATTTTTGGGTGTACCGTACATGGGTGGGGGTTGGATGTACGGGTTGTGGTGTGTGGTGGTACCAATCAATCCATCCGCGGAGTGAGACATCCCAAGTTTTTCTTGGCCGAATGGTATGGGTCTTGGGACGTCAGGTAGTACTGTATATAAGTATCCCAACTGTGCATAAATGAGGTCATACTGTTGAGCCTTGATGATGGCTTCTTCTTTGGATTGGGGGAAAGTGGAGGCCACATATTTGGTAAGGAGGGAGACGAGTGACCTGAGAAACCAATCAAGGCATTGTTGTTTGGTGGTTTCTGCTTTGCATAAAATATGTCGCCGACGCCATTCGTGAATGTGGTCAGCGATATGTGTGGCTGAGGTTTGTTTAAACTCGAAGAGTAGTTTGAGACCATTGTCATGGAAAATTTGTAGTTGAAAGAAGGTCAAAAATGATTTGGCCAATGATTCAAATGTCACATGGGACCCTGATTGTTCATATACATACCACTTGGCTGACGGGAAAGTGAGTGTGCATCGGAATAACCTTAATCAGACGGAGTCGTCCATGATGCTATTTGAAGAGAACCATAAGTGGAAGGTCATGACATGGTTGGAAGGGTCGTCTCCTACCTTTCCTTCAAACTTGGAGATGTCGGAAGGTAGTTTGGTGGGAATTGCAAGCCATGTGGGGTTGTGCAATATAGGATCATTCGTGAGCTTTCTTAGATCCCGTATGTTGAGGGAAGCCAAGTATGACATCTGAAGTGGCAGTGGAGGATTAGTTCCAGCCATTACATGAGTGGTTTATGTACCCAACCCTTGAGGGTGGTGGGGTGGGGTTGTACTTCCCCTTGGGAAGAATTTTTCCCATCTTCCTTGTAAAGGAGAGTTGGTGGACAGTTAGCCTTGGGTGCTGGACCCAAGTAAAGTGGAACCAAGAAAAGTTGATCCCAAGATAGTAGCACTCATAGGGGTGTGTGAGGGTGGAGCCTATGACTTGGAAAGACTAGGAGCTCCCCCTAGAATAAGAGGGAGGTTTAGCAAGCGTCTGGAACGATGGGGATTATGTGGGTCCCCTATGATGTCCGATTAGCAAAGTGAATGTGTGCAAATGGTGATGAGAGTAATAAATGAACAAGATACTGTGTATAACTTAGACCTTCACAATATATCTCACAATCATTTTATAATCACAAGAGCATCATACATAAATTATTTGACAAAGAAGCATATTTGTGGGTAGGTGGATTTTGTCCAAGTGGGAGAACAAAGAAAACAAATGCTCGTGTACTAAAAAGCATAACATCCTTCCTCTCAAATAGAACTGGACCTTCCAATAGCACTCAACAGTGGGGTTTGAAGCCACCGGAAGAGGAACTAGTGAAGGATGAAACAATCATTTATAATGAGGGGTAAAGGGTGCATATCCCTAAAGAGCTGGTGATATTTCCCAATAGCCACACAAAATTGGATCAAGGTGCAATTGCAGCCCACAATTGCCTCATGGGTATATGTCTTAAAATTTTGGTCACTAGGTACCTCAGTCAAAGTGCAACATTTAGATTCTCATCCTCATAAATGGGTCACAGGATGGATCCCGTCCAAGAGGTGGGTGCCTCAAGGGGGGATGCACAGAACAACCGGACCTCGGCCTTTGACCCTTCATGGGTATCTCCCTGCCTTATGGTGTTAGGAACACTTGAGTTAGAGGGTTTAAATCTCCCTATTTGACAACTTGTAATGTTTGATGATGTGAGAACCAAATAACGGGGAGTTATTTGGATGCCTATCCCCGAGATCCTACCAAGACTAAAAATTGCTTTTGGCACCTCCTGTGGAGGAAAACTTAGTGAATTTTTTTTTTTTAATTTTAGAAGTGGTGGTTTGTGATATTGGGGGTGTGAACCAATCTTGTTCAAATTAAGTGGGAGTGGATAGTTCCTTCAATAAAAGGGTGGGGTGTTTCAAAATCTCGTTTGGGGGAAACTTACTTCAACCTCCATGATTCGAGACAAAACTATGTGAGTGAGTCGTGACTTTGTGTGTGAGCAACTGATAAAATGTGCCAATTTTTTTATAAGTTAGGTGTCACCTTGCAGCATGTGGACTTCGTGTGGTCCTTACAAGTCTTGACTACGTATCTTACTATATGCCATTGGTACAACCTTGCAGAATTTTAAAGTCCCTAGAGAACTAGCATGTGGACATGTGGGTCCTTTCCAATCCTTTAAACTCCCTAATGTGATTTAATCTAAGAAAGATTCAAAAGACTATTCTAGATTGTGGATATATGGGCATGTATGGGCCCATTTCAATAATCTTTAAACTCCCCTAGTGATGTAAACTAGTAGCTTCAACACTATCCTATCTTTGTAGCATGTGGGAATGTATGGGCCCTTACAAATTTAAGATGTTTTTGAAAAGAAACTAAGAGGAGTCCCAAAGGGCAATGTTGTCCTCTCCTCAATATTTTGTCCTTAAGGGAGATGAAATCTTCCTTCAATCATTTTTTTGATTCTCAAGATCGCTCTATGGTGCGAGAGAAGAGCATACTCTATGATTGAAGTTTGATTTATGGTCCCAATACAAGTGTTTATATATGTGATATTGAATGATTCCAACTTAATTTTTACAATCAAAGCAATCCATCCATGTGGCAAAATGAAAGAAACAAGAAAAGAAAAATATCGATTTTAACCCCCTAAGTGCCTAGGTTTTGACTAACCCTTCACGTGGAGAGGGAATCTAAGTGTGGTGCATATTAAAAATTGCATAGAATCGATATTTAGAAGGCTATGGGCCTTCAAAACATCACAAAAAACCCTTACAATGTTGAATTTATGGACAAATGTGTGGGTCGCAGAGTAGACAGAGGCGCATATGGCGCCAATGTGAAAATAAAGAACGACCTGTTGGCGCATGTGCTCAAAATGTGCTGAGGAGAAAAGTGTTGTTGGAACATGTGCTTGGAAGGTGTGCCTATGGGCTAACAAACCCGCACGCTTTCTAATACATGGCTGGGAAGAAAATTTCGAATGAAATTCTCCTATCTTAGCTCTGAATTTAGCTTTTTGTAGATAGACTTGGGCCAGTTATGATACCTGCAAGTCAAATAAACAAAAAAGAAGTGCTCAAACAACCCAAATGGGGAGGAAATTGATACCTATCCCCAGTGGAGTCGCCAATCTGTTGTATATTTTTCGTCATATGAATGAGAAAAAGAGGGACACTTGCAAGTCCAGTTGGGTTAGTTGGACAAGACAGAAGTTAGTGCAAGAGTTAGAAATATCAAGCACAAAAAATAAACAAACAAATAAGCTAACAAAAATTAAAGAACTAAACTAAAGTGCATAACGTAATTAGAACCAAAATTAACCAAACAATTGATCAATATTCATGCCACCAATGGATAGGTTGTATTAGTAGGAAAACACCAAAAAGAAAGGGAGAATTATGGGTCCCCTCTTCCTCCAAGGGAGGGCTCTTGAACCCCTAATGAGAGATATCTTCTTACAAATAGAAAACTAAAAGGAAATGGTGAAGAAATCCAAAGCTCATTCACTCAAGAGGTGATGTGAATAACCCAATGAAATGGTGCTTGTATGCTCCAATGAGGAAAGAGGTTTCTTGCAGGAGAATAGAGGCAACATAACAATATAAATAGATTCTTGAAAATATAGTGCACCCATGGCCTCTTTTCATAGCAAATCTTTGAGGCATTATCCAACCGGTCTTTAATGTGAACAAGGGGCCCTTTAGGGCACCTTTAGGTCTTTGACTAGCCCCCTACTCAGATTCATCTCAGATTTGGGGGTCAAATAGACTTGGGAGATGAACCAGAAGTGGGTGGGAGGCTGACCAGAATCATTAATGCATCGTTATAAGGTGTGCGTGGATTTTTTCATCCATAGTCGCGCATCGGGAACATGTGTGCTTTCCCTGCGTTTTTGACTGGCGTACGTGCACGTGCTTCCTTTATATTCTGAGCATATGTTGATTTTATAACTAGTTGTATAGTTTGTACCCTTTGGAAATGCATTTTTTGGGCCATGAATGAACTAATAGGTGTTTGGAGTTGTTTGATTTATGTAACCATTTGCGGACAAAATTTCAGTGATAACACCCCTGAAGGGGATACACACAGTAGGACCACAGTTAAGACAAATCATGACATTGAAGTTCAATGACTTCAACTTGGGAGATCGAAAGAACCATGGAATGATCTCCCCACACAAGTATTTGACCAGGACCAAGGGGAAGAAGTTGAAGATCATCCCCCATCTGTGGACTATGGACATCGCAAGGTC
This sequence comes from Picea engelmannii, assembly GCA_009831015.1. Classification (NCBI taxonomy): domain Eukaryota; kingdom Viridiplantae; phylum Streptophyta; class Pinopsida; order Pinales; family Pinaceae; genus Picea; species Picea engelmannii. The sequence goes on from ML783989.1 coordinate 388,765, forward strand.
CACTATCTTGAACGTGATGAATATACCACACTTTGGAAGGCATCATGAGGTTAACGCATGGATCAAAATTCTGTTGTTTTTCTTCCATGGCGGTTATCTATGGCTGGATAGACGCATCACCATAGATCCAACATTGATCAATCGGTTCACTGGATTAATCATGTCAGGACTAGACCCAGAAGAATTTTATCCAGGGAAGGTTGTAGATCATGCCCTGGCATAGAAATTTAAATATAGCTATGGTGATGTGGAGAAGGGGAAGTGAGGCTATAAGGAAACCTCCATTCAGAATGGTGCAATGCACCTAGCCTATCAGTTGATCGTTGGTAAGCTAGTAAGGAAGAATAGACCCACGCAGGTCACATGTTTCTTTGTTGACCTCGTGGGAAAATGCATGGAAGGGATAAAAATGAACTGGGTGAGCTACCTCGTCAACCAGTTAGAGAAAGACTACCGTGAAGCTCGGGATCAAGACTACAAGTTCCACTTCAGTTGGTTTTTGATGCTCATCGCTTTCATTGCCTGGGAAATGCCGGAAGGTGAGACCTTCCCTGAGATTGAGCCATCAAAACCATTAGCTGGGAAGTTCACCACGCTCTAGTATTAGAGAGACATGGTGAAACAATGGCAGTCAAACGTGGTGTTCCACACCTACTACATGTAGTTGAAGAGGGCTATTGAGTCTTTCCCTTGTATGACGCCGAACACCCTGCACAATTTCAGACCATCTGTGAAGTTCCACACAGACAAAAAATTTATTTATATCACTGTGTGCGAAGACAAACACATAGAAGAGCTGCAGAGTTACTATAAACTCACAGAGGAGGACATGGAAGAAATCACGAAGGAATGGCCTGCAGAGTTCCTTATACTAGTCGACCAAGCAAAACTGTTCGACCCCGACCTCATCGGAATTCCTTTGGTTACTCACGAAGAGTATGATGCACCCAATAGTAGAAGAAGGAAGAAAAAGGAAGAGGTACAGGAGTCGAACAACGCATCATAAGAGACTGCTTCAGACTCACTTAGAGGTGATGATGAAGTAGAGAAATAAAAGGACAAAGGAGAAGAAGATAAGCAGAAACAAGGAAAAGTAACACCACCTAGGGATCTTATTGATGAAGCTGAGACCTCCAAGAAAAGAAAGGTTTCCCCCATGAAACCTACATCAAGGAAGAAGTCCAAAGCTAGTAAACCACAGATGCAAACTGTTCTCATGATGTATGACATAGATTTCATCGTCGCTATCTCATATACATCAGAAAATATCTTACAGTGAAATGAAGCCAAACAAGAGACCACGTATGAAATAATTGAAGCAGAGTTGAAAGGGGTACAACAAGCCCTCTACTCCAACCGCACAGTATCTACTGCACCCCCGTCATTAGAAGAAACAGAGTTGGGAGATGAGCCTGCCCAACTACGTTGAATAACAGATGTGATCGAAGCTCGCCTTCGTCGTGTTTAGGAAGAAAAAGAACAGGCCACAAAGGCCTTAAAGAAATAAAAAGAGGAAGCCATAGAACAACACTGGGTTGCGCAATAGGAAAAAGATGACATACAAGCCAAGTTTGCAGAGGATAGAGTGCAGATCCAGAAGGAGAAGGAACAGTTGCTCACAGAACAGATTGGAGTTAAAGAATTAGTCACTAGAGCACTTCACTCTGTGACAAGATTAGAATAGATGGAAGAAGACCCAATGGAAATCCAAGTAGGGAAGCTTGTTGAATCCATCCAACAACTCCAACAGAGGGTAGCAGAACTAGAGTTACAAGCAGTGACAAGCACTCCGCAGGAAGTGCGATACTAGAGAGAAGAAACTGTCTGAATCATAGTATAGAGAATCAAGGCATTGGACTTAGAATGTAAACAACTTAGCAGTCGAAGTGTGCAGACTTACAAGTGCCTTGCAGAGGACTCTGAGCTAAGGACACTAGAGTCATAACTTCAGGAGGACAAGCAACAAGCAACAACAATGCAAGCGCAGTTGAAGCCACTATCAATGGTCGAGAGGATTAAATGATCCCAGGAATAGTGCATGGTTCAATAGTAGGTCCATGCCATCTAGAGCAAGGTCATGGAAGTGACTCAGTGACTCTATCTAGTGCAGGATGCAGATTTCATACGTTTTGAGGATATTGAAGGATGAGGTGAAAAACTGGAACACGTGGTCACCACAATGGAACAACGCTTGGAAGGACCTGTGATGAAAAAGGTTATTCAAGATTTCTCTGAGCAGGAGGCTCTGGTGAAGCAACAGGTCGAGGCAACTCGAGCCAAGATCGAGGCATTTGAGGCAGAGTTACCCAGATCATAGTGACTCGGGACATGTCATAGGTGAATGTTGGGGGCCTGTTGACCCTTGACCAAGTTTTGGAGAACCTTGGTCATGTTTAACCAATTTTGGGACTTCGACAGGCTGGTCGAAGGCATAGCGCAAGGAGAAGCAGAGATCGCAAGATCTTGGCCCCTTATTGGGGAATTTTTGGGTTTAGGGTTTATGTAACGGGTATGGGATGTCAACCCATGGGTTTACCCATGCCTTGGCCCCTTTTGTAATGTATAAATAGAAAGTTAGACAATGTAAGAAATATAACACTAGGTCTAAGAGAGAAGTGGTGCTAAGTGCTATATTTTGCTGAGTGAAAGGGATTAGTTGGATCTATGTGGTTGAGTTAGCTTTGTGCATGAGAACTTGTAGAGCTAAGTGTAAGTGATTGTAAAGAGGCTTTGTGTTGTAACCTAGCTCGAGGAAGGAGGGTCTGGCGAGGTATGCACATATCTCTTGTCCTATTAGGAGTGGGTTCTTGTGGCTCTGTGCTTGTAGAAGATTGAAAGAAGACAATAAATAAGAGAAGAGTTGGTGGATGTAGCCCCACACTAGGGTGAACCACGTATATCTTGTGTTGTGGTTTCTTTGTGCAATGATATATGTTAGATGCATTTGATATAATAGATTAATTCTTAGTAATGTGAATGAATGATAGATATGATCTATTTCTATATGCTAAGTGCTTGGATATATTAGATCTTATTGAATATTGCACTGCTCTGTAACTAGGGTTTCGACCTGCGATGTGACTAAGGGTTAAATACTGATGAATGTTAACTGCTAAGTTCTCTATTAAGTGTTGTAATCACATATCTGTGTCCCATCTAGGTTGTATACACTTGAGTCCTGCAACCACCCCTGCCTCTACCTCGGGTGAGATTTCATCTGCTTCGTAGGTGTTGCTGAAAGGGATGGTAGTTAGAGTTTTGTTGGTGCATTGTTGAAGCGTTGAACCCTGGGTATGCCCCTATGCCAATAGTGATGGAAACATTACAATATGGTATCAAAGTTGATGAAAAGAGTAGAGAAGTGTTTTTGGTTTGATGTGCCCAACTTGGGTGGCTGGGTATGTTACAAAATGGTATCAAGGAAAGAAAGTTTTTGAGTGGCATATGCCAACAGGTGGCTGGGGATGTTACAATATGGTATCAGAGCATAGTTTTCAACACTGAGCCTGCATGGGCCGAGTTAGTTTAATGCATAAGTAGATTCTCACAGAGAATATTTTCAAGATTATCAAGTTTCAGGGCATCCATGACGTAAATTGAATCCATTGAGTGGAATTGGGTAAAAGCCCCAATTTTTATTGTTAAATTCATGGAGAATTTGGGGAAATTGGGTTAAGTGAATATATATCCTTAATTTTAATCCCTGTTTAAGAAAAATCAAACAATAATTGCTTGAATTTGATGTTTCAAAGAAGTTGTAACAGATTGAGTGAAATTGAACAAATGACATGGTTGTAGAACATCCATGGTGGAAATTGGCTGAAAATCGAGCAAAATCCCCAATTTCTGCATCAAAATTTATGGAAAACTCAGCTAAGCATCGAAAAATAGTGTGCATGCTAAGTAATAGTGAGGAACATAGATAAATAAAGGTGCACAAGTGTGCACATTAAAATTGAGTACTGTGTTGTGCATAACCAACAATGTGGAAAAATAGTGTTGCGCATGGTGTGCACTAAACATGGGGTATTGTGCATAAAATAAGAGTACACTAGATATGTAAAATAAGTTTTGGTGTTGCACCGTACATAATAGGTGGCGTGCATAGAATATACATGCACGGTAAAGCATGCTGAATTTTTACACCACAGGGTGCAGAACTTGTGGCACACAAATAATAATGTGATGCACAAGATGCACTTGGGGTGGTGACAGAGCACAGTACGAAGTTATTGGTGCGTGTGAAAAATTGGTAAGAAGTGCATGCATGTTGAATGTTCATGCCTCATGAAGGTATAGGAATTGGCGCACACTATGAACACACTAAACCTTGGCGTGGTATGGTGTAGTGTTTGCAATGCGCACAAAGTATTGGTGCGCAACAAAAAATTCATGCTTAGAAGATTTTAGTGCGTGACAAAATATTGGTGCGCGGGGAGTATTGGCACACCATGTGAACACACTAAGCCTTGGGGTTGTGTGGTGTGTTACTCGCAGTGCACATAGAGTACTAGCATGCAACAATTAATTATGCACACTGGATACTGATGTGTGACGCATGCACTTCATTTTAGCATTGCGTGTGTAAAAATGGTGCATGCTAATTATGCGTTATAATTGAGAAGTAGTGCACGCAAAGTTCATTGGGAAATTAATATTCTCAATAAATTAGAAGAAATAATTATGAATATTTATGGAAATAGAATTATACATAATTTCATGGATCTATTAATTGTTTAGCCTGACAAATTTTGTCGGCTGCACATTTTGCAGAGTTAGCAACATTAGATCAGAACAAGTTCAACACAAGTTTATAATCATGGAAGATGTGTAGGGAGTTTTCAACCATGAAGAAGAGATCATAGGAATGTATGTTTACGTGTAATGAAGGTACACTCAAATGGACATGGAGAAGGTAAGGAAAAAAATATGAACTTGGTAGATACTATAAAACGTTTTCAAAAATATGTCTTGAGTTACAAAGTTGATAATGAGAGGGCTATGAAAGCTAAGGAGAAACAATAAGACTTCAACATCAAGTTAATGCAGATCTTTGAAAGAATAGAGAAGAATATGGATAAGGAGACCAAGTAAAGCAGATCAGGGAGCCATAAGTATCATGATAAGAGGGGAAGAACAAGAAGTGTTGGAAGACATCACCATCACTCTCCAAGGCATTCAACTAGGAGAGCACTCAATAGTGAAAGCCCATCTCCTGTTAGGAAGAAAAATAAGAAGTCTGGAGTGGATGAACTTCAGGGGGGAATGAAAAAAAAAAAAACTCCTACTTTTGATGGTGAACACAAGAAGGATGAGGATGCAGAGACTTGGATGCTAAACATAAGAAAGTATTTTCAATTGCATAATTACTCTTCATAGGCAGAAGGTATAATTGTTATTTATCGGCTCAAGGGAAAAGCATCAATGTGGTGGGACCAATATGTACAAGTACAACACATTGATGAGAAGAGGGTGACTTGGAGGGAATTCAAAAGGAATTTTCAAAGGAAATACGTGACTAAGATATACTATGATAAGAAACTGAAGGAATTTTTTGAACTCAAGCTTGGAAGTATGACCATAGATGAGTATGAAAGGAGGTTTTTAGAGCTATTGAAATATGTTTCCTTCATTAAAGATGCGAAAGTTAATATTCATAGATATTTGAGTCGGATGTCATCTTTATAAGTGACAAGATACAATATGATGATCCTAAAACATTGAAGGAAACTATAAGAAGGGATATGTGTCTTTATGATCAACATAAAGGGAAAGTAACTTACCAAAAAGCTTGGGAAGACAAGAAGAACAACAAGATGGAATAAAGGAAGAAAGGAACTAAGCCACCATTCTTCAGAAATAACTACTAGGAACAACCAACTTCTAAAGAATCCAGAATGACAGAGTCATTATGGAAAAGACCAAGGAAACCACCTATTCAATGTTGAGGTTGTAAGGGAGATCATATGTACAAATATGCCTTCACATGAGTGAAAGAGTAAGAAAAGTTCACAATGTATAGAAATATGAAACAATGGACGACATGGGCAGAAGTGTACCTAAGATCTATGCAGCCTTGGACAACAAGCAAGTTGAGTTTCAATCACATATGATTGAAGTGGAAGGTAAGATCAACAACCAAACCATTGCTATTTTAATTGATTCAGGAGCTAGTCATAGTTATCTAGATCCTAATATGGTGGAAAGATTTCATTTTCCAAGAAGAAAGCTTGGAAAACCTTGGATGGTGCAACTAGATACATGAGCTAAAAGAAATATTAATGATATGGTCAAAGCATGTCCAATGAACATGAATGGACTGAACATCTGTGCAGATTTGAACATCATACCTTTATTTTCCTATGAATGCCTAATTGGTATGGATTGGTTGGACCAACATCATGTTGTCCTAGACTGTTATAATAAATAATTTACTTTTTTGGATGAGGAAGGAAACTTAAGGACAATACAAGTAATTCCTAGAGAAGTAACTGTCAAAGAAGTTTCAACCTTGCATCTGAAGAAAATTTACAGGAAAGGGTGCCAAATATTTTCTGCACAGATGGAAGAGACACCTAAAGAAAAGGTGCCAAATATTGAAGATTATGCAATATTAAAAGAGTTTGAAGATGTATTCAAATAAATACCAAGATTGCCACCCAAAAGAGATATTGATTTCTCTATCAATCTAATGCCTAGAGAATCTCCACTATCTAATACCCCTTACAATATGAGTACACATGAACTAAGGGAATTGCAAAAGAAACTTGAAGAGATCCCAAAGAAGGGGTACATACGCCCAAGTGTGTCCCCTTGGGGTGTCCCAATATTATTTGTGAATAAAAAGGATGGAATGTTAAGACTTTGCATAGACTTCAGACAATTGAACAAGGTAACTGTGAAGAAAAATTATCCTTTGCCAATGATAGATGACCTTTTTTATCAGTTGAAAGATGCAAAAATATTCTCCAAGATTGATCTAAGTTCATGCTATCATCAGGTAATAATTAAAGAACAATACATCAACATGACTGATTTCAAAAAAATGTATTCCCATTATGAGTTGACAATGGTTCCATTTGGGTTAATGAATGCACCAACTGTCTTCATGTGTCTCATGAATGGTGTATTCAAATTACTTGGGAAAGTTTTTCATTGTATTTTTGGATGAAATTTTGATATATCCTAAGTCTGAAGAAGAGCATGAACAACACTTGAGAATGGTGTTACAGGTTTTGAGTCAGCATTAGTTGTATTCCAAATCGAGCAAGTGCTCATTTTACTAGAGGTAAATCCATTACTTGGGCCATATCATTTCATAGGAAGGAATACCAGTGGACCCAGAAAAAACAAAGGACATTGAAGGATGGCCAACACAAAGGAATGTCTCAGAGATGAGATCATTCATGGGCCTTGTAGGTTACTATAGAATATTTATTGAAGGATTCTCAAAGATTTCACACCCAATTACTTATTTATAGAAGAAAGGTGTGAAGTTTGAGTGGACACGAGATTGTGAAAGAAGTTTTCAACACTTGAAGCATTTATTAACAAGTGCTCCACTACTAAAGATTTTTTATCCTACTAAAGATTTCATTGTATGCACTGATGCATGTCAGGAGGGACTTGGTGGAGTCCTTAATCAGAATGGGTATGTGGTGTAATATGAGTCAAGGAAGTTGAAGGAGCACGAATGAAACTATGCTACTCATGATTTGGAATTGGCAACCATAGTGCATGCCTTGAATATGTGGAGGCACTACCTCATGGGAAAAAGATTTGAGTTAATGACATACCATAGTGGATTGAAATACTTGTTTGGACAACCAACTCTAAATTCCAAGCAAAGAAAGTGGTTAGATTTCCTCAGTGAATATGATTTTGATATAAAACATATCAAAGGTAAAGAGAACAAGGTGGGTGATGCACTTAGAAGGAGGTTACATGAGATGCATGCTACATACATTATCATGTACCAATCATATTTGAAAGATAGAATTCTAGAAGCTTCAAAATCAGATCAGAAATACATGGAGATAAAGGAAAAACTTCAACAAGGTATTTTACAGTAGAAAGTTGAAGACTATAAGGTAGAAAATGATGAAATTCTCATGTACAGGGG
>ML783989.1:397762-431401 GCA_009831015.1 Picea engelmannii
AATCTTAGTAATCCTTCATATGCCAACTATAAAATGTTTGGCGATATTTTTGTAAAAATATTCAAATTTCTAAGGATTTTGTATATTTTGTATAAAATTTTGGCGATTTTTAAGGTAAAATAATTTTATCCTATAGAATTTGGATGAATCCCTTTTAAAATAGCGAATTGATTTTTGGGAAAAACCATGGAAAATTAGCCCACGAGCGAAATTTATCCCCTAAAATCATCCATGACCCCGAGGACGCAACTTGGGAGGATGAGGATGCTATGCGGACATAATACTCACATCGTTTTTAGGACTTTTAAGATTTTGGTTGTACATATGTATATACTTCACCGAGGACAATGCATAAACAAGGGGGAGTGGAATCTAATACCCCTAGGACAAACCCAAAATTATACATATAATTGTAACTGTACATTACATATAAGTTGGTGAGTTGATGGAACAAATGTAGAGGTTTGGTTCTGTACGCATTAAGTTAGTGTGCAAGAATCTCACACCAAAGGAGTGCATGCAGTTTGTAAAATGATACAACACACAGTTTAACGTTTTAGCACATGCCTATGTAAGCGCATAGGAATGACACACTAAAAGGGAAACAACTTGAAGAATACAATGTGCATCAGTATAAGAAATGAGGATGGAGCACTAAAAGAAGAATTGTCCAGGATGGCACACATTCCAGGATTCAGATCACATTGTCTTAGTGCATGAATTTGGAGGCCACAAAGCCTTGTTGTATATATGGACTGATGTAATGTGCACCTGTGTAAGTGTGCGGAGGTGGCCCACTGAAAGAAGAGTGTGCACAACCTAAGAAGTTCCACATGCATTGGTTTAGTGCGTGATCTTTATGTTTTTTAGGATGGTGAGCCTGGATGCAAAAGATCAGTACTTCTGTACTGAGAATGTAAGTGTAATCAAATGAAATTTAATGAAAAATGCATCACTATGACAAACCGACCACATAAAATAGTATGGGGGGGTAACTCCACTAGCTGTAGTTAAGGGGGGCTTAAGGAATATTATATTAATATTCCCTAAAAGTATAAAGTAAAGATATCATTTTATCCTAAGTCCGAGATACAGGGATGTATGGACTACAAACAATTCTCAACATGAAAAGTGTCAAGTTGGGAACATTCATCCAAATAGTTTTAATTAGTACCTTTTTGTGATGATTCAATCATTCATGCAATCGGGGGAAGGGGGATCTGAGTTGAATGTTACTATCATCGAACCTTAATGATATTGTGACCAATATTTTTCTATTACTGTTGCATATACCTGTACATTTCTAAGTTGGGAGAGCTAGACTGAAGAGGCAAGTTGTCAGGTCCATGGGACATTGCATTCTCTCCAAGTGAGATAATTGTAGGGAATCAATTTCCCGAGGTTCCAAACTATAGTGATAGGGATTTGAGACTTCATGTTTGGCATGTTATTGAATCCCTGGAAGGGAAATGGGGTAGCTGAAGGACTTTTGAGTAGATAAGGGGCACACTTCCTGGGGTGGGATAGGCATGTGGGGAATGAGGGACTATAAGTTGTCAGTATGTATTGATACCTATGACGAAATTTCATGTGATTGAGTCACCTTTATCTGAGTTACCTATGGCTGAGTTTCCTATTGAATGAGATAAATTATCTTGGCTAGGAACCCTTACCCAAGTGGATTTTATCCCCAACTCGGGGGTGACCCACTGCTGAGAGTGATGAGCAGTGCGGTCTAAGGCTGGGAGGAGAGTTGAAGGTCTGCACACAGTTGGTGTACCTTTAATCAAAGATAAGTTTTATTGTGTATTATACCATGTGTTGCAGTAATAATTATGCATATGTTTTCATGGGTTTATTTTGTATATGTTGCACATATATTTCTGTTATGAATATGTATGTAACTATGGATTGCAAAATGTATTTTTAAGTTTTAATTAAAGTCAGAATTGTATCAAAGCAACTTGGTTGAGTTGCTTTTGGTAATGGAAATATTACAATACGGTATCAGAGCTTATGACAAGAGAATATAAGTGTTTTTGGTATGATGTGCCCATCCTGGGTGGTTGGGTACGTTACAAAATGGTATTAGAGAAAGAAAGTTTTTAAGTGACATAGCCTAGCAGGTGGCTGGTGATGTTACAATTTGATTTGATGTTGTATTATTAAATTGGCATTATATTCATCAATGTACAAATTCACTATAATATGTCATCACTCATTAAATAATGAAATGGAACTATTAGAAGTACATGCAATAGCCTTGGAAGATAATTTTATTCTGCTTAGCCACTATTATCCTAATAGTGGTGGGTTTGTCCAATCTTGGGGTTGAGGTACTAACCTCTCTCTTGATGCAATATTTTGGTCGAGGAGGGATTTGATGTAGGGTTAGGGTTAACATTGACCAAAACTTCATCCCACCCAAAACATAAAACAACTCTCTTGGCATGAAATATTTCAGGTGGGCACACAATCGACATTGGCCACTGCACCTCCTTTTATAACAAAATATATAACAAGAGAAAGATTATGGGATCATGTGATTAGGAGATATAACATTGAAGACGATAAAATGGACAATATGGCCATTGGAAAGCCTCTAGGTCTCATTAGGGATGAAGAAGTGGAGTCATTTTCACCCCCATCGTAACCATATGCTTGGGTCTTCAATAAATGTTTTATTACTCCATGTGGTATGTGGGTGGACACGTGGGATATGTACTTGGGAGTTATGCATGTGTCATGTCGTGAAGACTTGGATAAGACAGGGAGGCATTGGTAAAGTTCGGGTAATTAGTCCAGAGTGTGGGAGGAGATCTAGTCTGCGTGAGGTGAGGTGACACAAGTTCCATCGCAGGGGAGAATCAATGGATATGATACCATTTGTCTCTTCTTCAAAATTTGGAATTGCGCAACCAATATATTTGAATCATGTTAATATGGGAATAGATGTTAGCAACAACATGGATGAGTAAATAGGGTGCAGGTGAATTTGGAAACTCCAGGAAATTCAGGTACTTTCCAGTTTAATCAATCATTACCATAGGATCCACTCTCCATTTTTTGTCATAATGGGAATTTAGGGAGGTAGTGTGGTTAAATTCGAGGTGGGGAATATTTGGTTGTTTATTGGAAGTGTAGTTATGTGTTGTACATATCCTTCTGGTTCTTTCATGTTGGGAAGGTGATTTTTTTTCGTGGTGGCTGAGCCAGGTTATCTTTGGGTTATCCATTTCCTCTCTGCTTCTCAATATTTTAGAAACTATGAGGTGATTTTATGGTTGGTTTGAAAATTTTGGATTATCACTTGCTTCATCCAGACGTTGGTATTTACTCTTTATCGAATATTTTTCGAGCCTGGGTGGTATCCATCATCGAGGAAAAATATGGACTCCAAGGACCCTGGGAATTCCACAAAAGGAGAAATGGAGGTAAATGAATTTGAATACCGTCAAAGGTTATTCATCAGGATCTGTGCCCTCAACTCGACTGTCACCTATGCGTTGGAAAATTTGTCTCAACATCGAACATTAATCAACCAACTACAAGATGAAGTTTATTCCTTGAGGAATCATAATGAGGACATGTATTGGCATTTGTATTAAAGAGAGGAGACTGGATTTCATTCTTCTTCATCAAGAAGTGCAAGGATTGTCTCAGACATATCAATAGCTCCAATACTAGACCTAAATGAACATGTGGTAAAGGATTGGGAACAACATGGAATGTCAGGAACTCAACAAGAAAATGGTAGTTGATCTAAATACAATATAATTTGTATATGTTTTGCCTCAATATATTTATCAACGATATTTATTACCATATTTATAGTTATCACTGTAATAGGAACAAATATTAGGGGAAATAAAGAGTTTTGTTGGGTAATAGGATTAGTTCAACTAGTTTTGAATTGTTGTGCAACTCTGAAACTGATATCATGTATCTTAGTGGTCTTGACCACACCCTTCTAATGAAAATAATTCCCTAGTTTGTGTAAGAAACAAATTTTGTAAATCATGCTTGTAATGGAAGCATTAGCTATGTTCGCCTAAGATTTTGAACTTGTGTGTCGTACTATTATTATATCCAAGTGCATAACAAAACTATGCGCTATAACATTTCTTCATATCAAACTTAGTATGAATAATATTAATCGTAGATCAATTGTTCTCTTAACAAATATAATTGCATATTCCTCAAGATGTACAAGCATGCAATATATAATTATGTTATATGATTTTTCATATCTCTCAGTGCATCCTGTAAATTAGCTCTGCACCTTCATATTCATAGTGAACACAAGAAGATACAACCAGGAACCTTCAAAACTAACCTCACATCATTTACACTAATATATATGCATTTATCATATAATTCTATCACATTCTAATTATATAAATATCTAGATGTAGAATAATTCCTTCAAAAACTACTGACAACCAACAATATCAATAACATGGCCAAGAAAATAGTAGGGATATGATACCACAAAACTACCCATAAAAAAAAATCAATTATACTATTATTATCACCCAATATGTCATTTTGGTCCATATGGAAAGAGGGAAAACAAGAGTTCATCAACAATTGGTCATTAGTAGAACTAAAAGGTGATACGAAAAAAGTTGCAAACATAAACGTTATAGAAACTACAAATCTTGAATTCTTCTTGCTTAGTGGTTACCTTAACAAGATTGCAATCACTTTAAAAAATACAGGCTACCACTGGTCTTGTTTTTGTATAATTATATTAGATCATTCAAAATGATTAATTCTTTAAGTTGTAGTCAAGATTCTTCTATACTTATATGTAATAGGGGAGTCTAATTCCACACTTTGCACTTCACATTATAAATAAGGAATCTATGCAAATAGTTCATATCTTTCGTATGTAGAGGATTGAAGGAGTGGAAATGAAGGTTACCTCTACACACCTCAAAGAAAAAGGTTAAATCACATATAGATATTTGGCATGAAAACAAATTTAACAAGATGACGAACCCATGATAATGAAGGTAGAAGCCTACCTAGTAAACTATGTGGCTAAGAAGTATGTATACATGTACAACTTGATGAACCAACAAACGTCATGTGGGGAACCAATTAGCAAATCCACATTGGCTAACCCATTTAAACTAATGTGAAGTTGATGAGGAATGTAACTTAATATTGGAGAATGAACATGTTCTCATATCTGAAGGATGTTGCTATGGAATACATGGCCCCATATCCACACACTCCATCGATGGAAATGAGAAGAAAAGATATCAATATTGGTCCATAGATACTACTACATAACTTCCCACATGAATGGAATTTCCCTAATAGGTCGAATGATTGCTCAGATTGAGGCATTTTGGAGAAAAAAAATGCATGTTGGGCACTTGGATACTAAAAATCTACACCCACATTATGCTCCAGCAACATAGACAACACAAGGAACACGCAAGCTGTTGAAATCGCTAGTGGGTGAAGTAGGATAAAGACAAAATATACAGGGGAGCCCAAGATTTGGGTTTGTATATGCAAATCCATGTGGAATTGCAAGGAATTTAACAAAATGAAATCCACTTCAATATTCCTAACCTCTCCATCGTAAAAGGGTGAATATTCTCAACATGAGGACTTGATGTGTAGTTACTGCATATATAACATTCTACACAAGAATATGCCAGTGGAATTACTTTTCAACACATGAACCCACTACTATTTATCTAACCACAACCAAAGGGATATGAGAGTAGTTAGATCGCATTTGATACCTACAACAAGGCTATAATTTCTATTCAAGGTAGTAGAAACACTCACTCTATGATACTGTAATATGGTGCCCACTGGCCATCTCAACAACCTCTTTATTTGGTTGTTGCTTGAAAATGATTTGGAACTATATGTAAACCTCGGGGTTTCTATCCAAAGAGGTAATTTAATTATTTATGCTAGTAAGAGATCGTGATTTGTTTCATCAAAAAATCCACACTCAAATCGATTCCTATTTTCAACAATGTAGTAATAGCCAAAGTGGCTATGCTTCGGTTTTGATATGAAATCAGACTCTCCATATCAATATTGTAGCCTGTAATGCCAATGCATGTGTCACTTCTACCTTACTTATTGTACAAAAAATTAAAAAATGGATAACTAGTTTGATGAACTTAAAAACAACTACAAGACAATGATAGTTGGAGTCAACTCTTCAATGGTGATCACCCTTTCTATGACTACATGGAGGGTTGCTTGAGGTGCAAAGAAGAAATGGTCATATTCAAAGATGCAAGAGCTATAACAAGATGTAATCATTGTAGGGTTACTCGAAGAAGGATTATGAAACATCACAAGATGTAACTGTTTTAGGGAGTCCAAGAGACCTCTTGGAATATGAATCCAAGGGTCACATCCATGTACTTATACATGTATCCTATGAATAATAAATGAACTTTACACTTATCTCCTAATTCATGTGTCCAATAGTTCTAAATTTAGGAAAAGTGTGAGCTAGGGAGATTGCATATTTATCCTCGGAAATCTATTATAGGTAGCTTGGACTTCCCATCTAACCTAGGAACACCACATGGACGATTGATATTCATTGTGAACCCAAGTCTTTCTTAGTGGCATATAGGGTTTTGAACTATTACATTCTAACTTATTCTATTAAGAGATGTAACCAAGTGATGTGATTGAGTGCTATAGAATTTTTTTTTCTCTTCATATTTTTAGAGTCTCATGTATGTAGATTTAATATCCTTCATTTGTTGTTTTGATAGGTTAAACCATTTCAATTTCCTATATTTGGATTTCAAAAGTTAGGAGAGAATATCTTCTTAGCATGTATTTACAGTTTCAACATGGTATTAACATTTTACATTTGTAATCTTTCAAGATCCATGTATAGAGAGGATTGTTGTGTATGAAGGAGATATCAGAGGATTCCAATGCGTGTGATGCTCTAGCTTCAATGATTCAAGTTGACCCATGCCTGAAATAAAAACTTGGACCCGTGAGATGTTTGTGAGACTCCTACGATTGAAATCTTACTCATGTATGAGAGAGGTGATTTGTACCTTTGAAAATTATGTTTTATTTTTATCTTATTTGTTTGTTTGAAGTGTATTAAGAAGTTGCAAAAATGACTAGTTTATGTCTTAGAGAGTATGGTCGGTTAGAGGCCACTTCCGACTTTACACCTTGGAAGTTTACATTGTAGATGTTGTTGGAGGAGGTTGAACTTTGGAGTTTTGTTGAGGGGGAGGGTATAGTTCCTATTGATTATGTGCAGTCAGTTGAACACAACAAGGAGATAACCAAAGCAAAGAGAAACCTTATTTATTCAATAAAGGACCACTTTATCCCTCACATAGTGGAGAAAAAGTTGGTCAGGGATGTGTATAATACCTTGATCACTTTGTATTATAGTAATTTTTTTTTTCGCAATTTTACTATGTATTTATGTTCAAAATTGTAAAATAAACTGAGTTGGAATTAACTGCATGCATGCCAAAGGACTGAGTTGAGCATGCTTAAAATTTGAAATTTTGTGCATTTTCCTTTAAGGGAAATATTTTTTTGTGCATCAAAAACTAACCTAAAAGTAGAAAAGTATAGCAGGTCTAAAAAACATGTAAATTTGTAAACTCTTTGATAAATATGATGTATATGTAAACTTGTAAAATCTTGGGTATTGAAGTGTAGAGGATTCCAAATTTATGACTTAGGGTTAGCATAGGTTTTTTTTCAAAGTTCCCTAGTTACAAATTTCAATATACCAAAGATAGCGATGAGGTTAAAGTTATTATCAATATACCAAAGATAATAAAACAACCATTACTTAATTGAATATTACTTGAATAGCACTTACTTGCATGTGGTTTCATAACACTCACCTTGAGTTCAACACCACTACCACTATGAATATCATGCACATCCTCACCAAGTTTAGTATTATCACTGTCAACATTGACATGAATTTATGCAACTTTGTAGAGAGCTCTATTGACAGGGCCTTTTACTTTTTCTTCTACTTTCATATAATTGCTCTGCATGGGGTTTAATCATCATGAAAAAATTAATATAAGTCAAGTAAACATTGCAAAGGATACAATTTTTTTTCCGAAAGAAAATTTTAAGCATGAAGAATGAAAAACAATTGGGACATATTAACTTACAAATAAAGAATGCAAAAGCTATAATTTTTTGTCCAAAAGAACATTTTAAGAATGAAGAAGGACAAAACATTGGGACATATAACTTACAACAACTATTATATTACCTCAAGTTCAACACCACTATGAATGTGTTGCACATGCTTGTTCAGTTCATCACAATCACTATCAATATCGAAAGCTCTGTTGACATCAAGGCATTTTTCGTTTTCGTGTTGCTTTGATAAAATTGCTCTGCATGTGGTTTAACTATAATGCAAAAAAATATACAAAGCATTCAATAGTCAAGTAAAGAATGAAAGTATGGTGTCAAATGCAAGTTTGATCATCTAAAAGAAAAAGGAGGATATCTAAAAATATTAAGAGGAATTTGTATACATAATTGCCAAATAAGAAGAAATGATATCAATAGAGCCTCTTACCTCATCTAAATCCATGGAATTATCCTCATTCCATGTAGAAACTATAGGCTTAATAGAGGAAGCCAACTACAAAATTGTCTCTTTGAGACCATATATGCAACTCATTACATGTTCATACCCTTCATTTGAGTTGACATGATATGGAGAGGCTCTTACCGGGATTCTAACATATGGTTGTGAAATATCTATTGACGACCTAGATTTATGCTTCATCCTATTGTTATATTTACTAGGATCTATTGTTGCCTTATAAAAATTAGAAATATTTTCTCCACATGCTTCTCTATTACTATTTTCCACCTAAAATACAATGTCGATTTCAACATATAGTCAGTTCAATAAAAAAATCAAAATAAATAACACAATGTAAATTAAACCAAAAACCCACACACTTACTGCAAATTTGGCCATTTTGGCCTACAACCCACCTCAACCAAATTTATATGGAGCCCTCACATTATGTCTTGCTCTCTTTCCTATGTTCCTCTTTGTCAAACATTCTTCGGAACACATACTTTCTTTCAATGCATCCCACTGTTTGGGAGATAGAGTGGAGTCTAAATTCTATTTTACCTCCATGATTTTTTTTCTGCAATTGTATCTAAAATTGTTCATCAAAAGTCTCATCTTTTGCTTGTAATATTTTCTAGATATTTTTCCACAAGTAGTATCAAAATCATTTTCCATTTTTTGTATAATATTTCCCACACTTCATGGATCTTTCTCTGCAAAACTTGATTTGCAAATATCCAAATGGGCCCTACATCTTACACCCAACTCAAAGGCCCACCTTGCAACATTTTCCCAATGGGTTCACCATCTCTCAATACCTCAAAAAAGAATGGATTCTTTCCTTATAATTTTATTTCTTTTTCATTCCTCTCTATAGATATGTATAAATATTGACTCAGTATTTGTCTTTTGACAGAAGAAAACACATCTTCTAAACCACTACCAATATTTATGGTAGATCTAGTACACGTTCCATCAAAAGTTGTAGATGTAACATGTGTACTTTGAGGCACACCGGATGCAAGTAGTATCTCTTCATGACTTTCATTAAATGGAACGACATGATCCTTGTCCACATCAGGTGTGGAAGTAGGTAGATTAGTACCAGTCTCTGCAGATTTCACTTCAAACACATCCTTTAATTTTGAATAAATCATCTACAGACTTTGATGTGTTATATTGCTCTGATCTTGTTTTTCAACAATATCTCTTTGACTTTGTGCTAAGATATCATCAAGTTTCACATCACCATGTGCTATATCAGGTTGCACATCACCATGTGCTATATCAAGCTACACATCATCACAACTATTCTTTTAACCAATTGCATTTGTTGAATCACAAATGTGTTGGCTTCTCCGAGTTGGTGACACTGTATATTTACTTTCCTTTTGTTTTTTCTCCGCATTTTCTTTGCACCCTTTTTCTTTCCTATAAAAAAAATATCATATTATGTCTTATATACATAAATCTTTTTCCTATAAAATTTATTAAATTCTATTAAACAAATAATATACTACTTAGTGGATTTACAACTTGCCTGTTGGTCAAACCAAGAGACGATAACTATTCATTATTCCTGGTCACATGTTCTCTATGAAAGTGCTCATATTTTGTCAATGTTTCAACATTATGATCACTATCATATAGTAATTTTCACCTTAAAGTCCTTTTCCTCATTTCCTAAAGTCCAAATAAACAATAATGTATAAATCAACAACTTGAATCAGTGGAACAACAATGGAATATGAGTTTGAATCACATATTTTATTAGTGCATGTGGTCAAAAATCAAGTGGTTATGTGAAAGAACAAATGCGAATTATAATCATACCTTGAAGTTTTGCTTCTATATCTTGAAATCTGAAGTACATAAGTGAAATACAAACTCAGATTTTGTACTCAAATCAACAATGAATAAACAATGACAATAGTCAGAATTTAATTCCACAATTGCTCCAAAATCCAAACATGTAGTAAGATGATCAAATGGATTTATGATTATCCCTTAACAATAGGTGAAATGCACTTCAAATTAGTAGTGAACAACTCATATTTTGTATACAATGTACCAGTAGAATAATGATGATTAGATTCAAAAATTTATGAGTAAAACAACCATGAATAAGAACACCTATACTCAAGATATTTATTATAGTAAATCAACCATAAATCAACAGTAAATAAGTGAAATACAAACTCATATTTTTTACTCAAATAAGCAATGGTTAACTGATGAAAATACTCGGAATTTAATTGATCGATTGCTCCAAAATCCAAACATATAGTAGGATTATCAAATGGGTTTATGATTAACCCTTAACAATAAGTGAAATTCACTTCAAATCAGTAGTGAACATCTCAGGTTTTGTATACAATGTACCAACAGAATAATGATGATTAGATTTAGAAATTTATCAGTAAAATAACAATGAATAAGAACACCTATACTCAGATCTTTATTACATTCAATAATAAATTACACCATACATATAACCAAAGTTTAGGTGACAAGCTAACAAGTTAAGTTGCCAGGCAAGTTAAGGTGACAAAACATCATCATAATCCTTTCCATTGCCACCAAGATCAGAATCTTTCTCACTCGTGTCTGCATCTACTTGATTTTCTTCCTCATCCTCATATGTGAAATGCAATACATTTTCCCTCCCAATATCTTCGTTGGTAATCAATGCCTCTTCTTTAAACACTCCATCATCGTCTTCAACCACTTCTTCTAATGTTTCTTTTAAATTAACATATTTCCCATCAGGCGTCATATCGACAACTTCCATGAATTTTCATTTCAAATGAGACTCTGTTTGAATGAAATATGACCATCATGGGATTCTTACATCATCAATTAGAAATGATTGGTTAATTTGAAGAGGGGAAACATACGTCTCATCCATCTCTGATAAAAAATGTCATATATTTGCGCGTACAAATCCATACTCATCAAGTTGTATCGTGGATGGTCGGATCCACTTACATTTTAATAATATAGGACTATTTTCACCAAAATCCACTTGAATAATTTGTTAGATGAATCCAACATAAAATTTCTTCTCATTTTCGTGAATAAATTAAACACTAACAATACAATCACAATTTGTGTTTCCTTTGTCTTTTTCTTCCACTCTTTAATAAATACCATAGGACCACATTCCACTAAAACACATAGCCCATAAATGTGGAGATTGTGAAAACTAACTTTACTCTGTTGTTATATCTTAACCTTCTTCTTTTTCATCACTGACTGCATTAGCAATCCATTCTTCCAATTTTGGAAAAAAATCACCTCCAATCAAATCATGATGTCTCATGCGCTTTTGAGGTCGATGTTGCATCCATGTTTGAATCTATTCTTCATATTTTATACATATAATATTAATGTACAAATAGTAATATTAATAATATAAATGTGTAAATGAAATTGAGTAAACAAATTGTTTTGTAATTTTTTTTTTACCTACGTATCTTATTGAACGAAGATATGTTTTGAAGAACGTAGGCATGTATCACACTTCTTTCTTGATGTGATAGCTTGAAGCAACATCCATTTCCTTCTAATACTTCACCTACAACTCTCTCATATTCATCATCATCCCATACATGTTTATTGACATTTTTAAAATCCTTCATATATTGTGTGCAAAATCCCATGGCCTCTTGCATTGAATATCCCTCAGACATGTTGCCTTCCGTTTTTCCCCTAGTATGAACAAATGTTTTCAAAACCTTCATATATCATTCTATACGATACATTCATCTCGATCTTACTGGGAAACAATGCTCTAGTTCATATTATAGATCTATCAAAATATGCATAGAAATGTTAAATATTTTTGGTGTAAATTCCCATTCCGATAGACAAAGGAATTAAACAACCTCCTCCCTCAAACTATCAAAGTTTGAAGGATCTAATACATGTAAACTCATTCTCTTTAAAATTAGGCCCCACCTTATAATTGCTAATATTGGACACTTTTCCAAACTTGATATATTTACCACAATAGGTAAAATATTCTCGATTATGACATGATAGTCATGGGTCTTTGATCCAGATTTGGATCCAGAAGCCTGATGGGGCTCAAAAAGGCCTAAAAATAAAGGTTCTTAGAATGGATTCAAAATGGACGTGTGTGTAGGCCTTGTCTATACGAACCCAACACAACTTGAACGGGCTTAAACAGACGTCACATGATCCTAATATGGTGATCTGTTCATTTTTCCAAATAGGCAAAAAAAAATGATGATTGTATAGTATGTACAATCCATATAGTGCCACGTGGAATCTGACTGTACAGGTCCTATGGTTGTACAAATGGTGTGGCAGGTATAGTTTCCACTGATGTGGTAGGGTTCATACAACTGACATGGCAGGCTGATTGGGTGTACGAACAAATGATGTGTCAGGCAGGTACATGTACACCACTTCGGAAGTGACATGTGTCACCACTGCAAGGGTGACATGTGGCATGCCTGTACGGTGTACGTATGACACATGGAAGACAATGAATGGGCAAGTGTGGTGACTAGGAAGACATGACCAATAGGCATTGGACATGTGGCATTGTATTCGACGAATGAGAAGGTGCTATGTGGTCCAGACATGAGTTGCCACGTGGCACCCATTGGTTGGTTATTATGTTTGGAAAAAAAAATTGGGTTCACCGGGTTCGAACTTGTGACCTATTGGGGCATCAAGCTCTTCATGTAGGTTGGGCTACCAGCCCGCCTACCGGGTGTTTCTTAACTGTTAGGGTTGGGGTCTAGCCCCAACCCTCGGTTCAACTATTTGTTACATTCCATATGACCGCATGTCCACATGACCCTCGGATTATAATAGTTGGCTCAAATGTGATAAGGAATAGCCCCCGGTTTCCGCAAGCTTCTCCATTAGACCTGGTGTATATGGGTTGTTAGCGTAGTTTTGGACTGGTTAGCCCTGGTCGGTCGGGCTAGCCCACCAACCAGGGGTGGAACTATAGACCCAGATCGGGGAGCTTAACAAGCAAAGAGGGGCATGGAGGCATAAGGTGTGGGCACATGGCCCTACACACATAACCAGGGGCCAAGATCAGGGGGGATAGGACCAACACACCAACCCGAGGCCACATGGAGGCGCCCCACATGACTAGGAGTGCAGTTAAAATGGGTTGCACCCTAATTATATGCAGAAGTGGGTTTAATACTTTATTTTAGTGATTTTCAATGATTTTTGGGGCAGTTTTGGAGATTTTTGGCCAATATTGGGGGATATTGGGCCCTTTTTTAGACTAAATATTGGGCAAAAGTTGGGAGATGGTTACCAAATTCAGATCTATATAAAACAGGATTTATTGAATCTATGATAGGACATTCAGAGTAGGTTTATGTTGAATATTTTCCAATCCAAAGCCATTTTTATGCAGGGAAGCGTTTGAGGAATGCACCTTTGTGGGCCATTTCTGGGAGCTTCGATCATCTGATTTTAGTGTTGTTTCTTTAGTTGGGTTCTATAGATCTGGTAGAACAAGAAAACATCATTTTTGTAACCTTTTGGCACTGTTGTGATGCCATTTTAAATCTTTGAACAAAAATAAGAAAGCCTCACCCACTGAGACAAAGGCCCAGAGACGTAGGCGATATTTTTGAACTCCATTATCACTTTGGTGGTCTATGGTTTGTTGTTCTTATTTATTTATTTCAGATATGTATATGTGCATATGGATGTGATGTTTCTTCTATAATTCTTCCTCTTTCATTCATCTTCCTAATTGGTTAATTAACACATGCTTAATAACTCAACCATTGTCGTATAAAAGATCTTTTCGGATCAAGTGGTATCAGAGCTAGTTGATGTTTGGATTTGAGTTTTTCATGTTAACCAGAGAAAAGCTACATCATGGTGAAGTCGATCTTGTTGAAGAGAATCCATTGATTGGATTGAGAAACAAAACTTCTCAAAGAAAGAAGATGGCATCAGAAGAGGGACTTTCTCAGGATGAGAAAGAGTTTCAAAAAACTTTCTTCGCCATGTCAAAGATGATGAAGGTTTTGTATGAGGATTACTTGGAACGAAAGAGACCAGTTCTTGGTGAATCTTCAAAGGGAAAAAGTAAACAAGGAGAGGATCCTCCTCAAATTCCTCCTTCACCTCCATCTTCACCTCCTTCTTCTCCTTCCTCTACAAGTTCAAGTTCTAAATCTAATGCAAAGAAACATGTCCATAAACATAAGAATGAAATGCCTTTATTAAAAAATGATGTTAAATTCAAATTACCCATGTATGATGGTGAAGTTAATGCAGAGAGACTTGAAAATTGGGTCAGACATATGGATGTTTATTGCAATGTGCAATAGATCAAGGATGTTGCCACACAAATCAAATTGGCATCATTGAGACTTGCAGGCACAACACTCATTTGGTGGCAAAGAAAGTTGCAAAATGGCATGCAACAAGTGGGTAATGTATTTCCATCATGGAAAAGTTTTACTTCTTCACTTAGAAAACAATTCTATCCTTTGGGTTATAAAGAGAAAGTGTTAATTGAATGGAAAGCTCTTAAACTAAGAAAAGGACAAACAGTGCAAGAATACACAGATGGCTTTCGTAAAATGGAATTGATTTCAGATATTCCTTTACATACCCAAGAAACTCTTATGAAGTATATAGGAGGTTTACTTGCACATATTCGAAATATTGTATTCATGTTTGGACCTACTAATATTGATGAGGTTTTTGTTCAAGCGACATACATTGAAGCAGGGAAAATAGGGGTTGGTGTAATAGGGGAATCGTCTTCAAGGAAAGAGGACAAAAGGAAGTGGCATGGAAAGAAGTCAAATGAAGTGACAAGAAAGGAAGATAATCACTCTTGCAAGCATTACAAGAAAGAGGGTCATGATGAGGACCATTATTGGAAATTGCATCCCAAGAAGAGACCAAAGTGGTTCAATGAAAAGAAAGGGAGGCAAACAGTTGCAATGACAACACGACCCATAGACTTGGGATCAAATTCAGGTGATGAATCTAAGGTCTCATTGGTTGGTATGACAGGTAAAATTGGTGAAGGATTTGATTGTAGAAGTAATGTGTTTCACATAAGGGTCACCATGATGCACACTAAGGTTGACACATTGATAGATAGTGGATCTCAATCTAACTTAATTTCAGAGGAATTGGTTACTCAGTTAGGATTAAAAACACAGATGCATCATTATCATTACACACTTAAATGGATAAGAAACAATCATCAAATGCACATAACCAAACAGTGCACATTAAAATTTGCAATTTCATCTAAGTTTGTAGACGAGGTAACATGTGATGTGGTGCCACTAAGTGAATGTGGAATGGTCTTAGGCAGTCCATACTTATATAATCGTAAAGAAATCTTCTACAGGGTAAAGAATCAATATCATTTAACCAAAGAAGGTCAAGAATATGTGGTTCATGCTCATCATTTAAAGGAAAATACAACTCTTAAAACTATGGAAAAATTAAGAAAGGGAGCTCAGGAAAGAAACACACCTATAATTGTTTCAAAACAAGTAATCGATCTTAAGCAAGAACATGAGATAATTGTAGAATGGAAAATCAATCACATCTTGCTTCAAGATAAGCTAATGTCGTGCAAGTATTACAAACATATCATTTCATTTGCAGTCATATTTTTTATGCTATCATTAGTAATGTTTTCTACATGGATGATAGTTGCTTCAGTAAGATGTGACAGGGTACAAATGGATAACAATATGTTGTCAGTTGTCATGATTGTGTTATAGTTGATCTTGATGAGACAGGTGCACAGGACAAAATTTAAATATAGGGAACAAGTCGAGTGGCCTATCCTAAGCTTGGTGACTATTCAATAACCTTTTGTGGGACCAAAAGGTATTTAGTGGGGACCCGTGGTCCAGATTTGGATCCAAGAGCCCGATGGGGCTCAGAAAGGCCTAAAAATAAAAGTTCGTGGAATATATTTAAAACAAACATGTGCATAGGCCTCGTTGATATGAACCAACACAACTTGAACGAGCTCAAACGGACGTCGTATGCTCCTGATATGGCGATCTGTTCATTTTTCCAAATAGGCAAAACAAAATGATGACTGTACAGTCTGTATAGTGCCACGTGGAAGCTGACTGTACAGGTCGTACAACCATACAGATGACATGGTAGGAATAGTTGGTGCTGATGTGGCAGGGTCTGTATAGATGACATGGCAAGCTGACTAGGCATACAGACAAATGATGTGTCAGGTAGGTACAAGTGGACCAATCCGAGAGTGACACGTGTCACCACTGCAAGGGTGACATGTGGCACACCTGTACGATGTACATATGACACATGGTAGACAGTGATTGGGAAAGTGTGGTGACTGGGCAGACAATACCAATAGGCATTGGACACGTGGCATTGTATTCGATGAATGAGAAGGTGCCACGTGGCCCATACATGGGATACCACATGGCACCCATTGGTTGGTTATTATGTTTGGAAAAATTTGTTGGGTTCACTGGGTTCGAACCCATGACCTATTGGGGCACCAAGCTCTTCACATAGGCCAGGCTACTAGTCCACCTACCGGATGTTTCTTAACTGTTAATAGTTCCACTACTAATTAAAGTTGAATGGTGATATCGTCGATGAAAGTTAGGGCTGGGGTCTAGCCCTAGCCCTCGGTTCAACTATTTATTACATTCCATGTGACCGTATGTCCACATGACCCTCAGCTTATAATAGTTGAAACAAATGTGATAAGGAATATCCCCTGGTTTCCGCGAGCTCCACCATTAGACCTAGTGTATATGGGTTGTTAACGCAGTTTTGGAGTGGTTAGCCACGATCGGCTGGGATAGAATGTTGACCAGGGGTGGAACTGTAGACCCGGATCGAGGATCTTAACAACCAAAGAGGGGTGTGGAGGCATAAGGTGTGAGAACATGGCCCTACACATGTAACCAGGGGCTGAGATCGGGGTGGGGGGGTAGGAACAACACACCAGCCCGAGGCCACATGGAGGCACCCCACATGAACAAGAGCATGGGTAAAAGGGGTTTCACCTTAATTATATGTAGAAGTGGGTTTAATACTTTATTATAGTGATTTTCAATGATTTTTGGGGCAGTTTTGGAGATTTTTGGCTAATATTGGGGGATATTGGGCCCTTTTTTAGGCCAGATCTTGGGGGGGAGTTGGGAGATGGTTAAAAAATTTAGATATATATAAACCAAGGCTTATTGAATCCATGAGAGGACATTCATAGCAGGTTTATGCTGAATATTTTCCAAGACAAATTCATTTTTATGCAAGGAAGTTGTTGAGGAGCACACCTTTGCAGGCCATTTCTGGGAGCTCCGGTCATCCGATTTTAGTGTTGTTTATTTTGTTGGGTTCTAGAGATCTAGTATAACAAGACCAGATCATTTTTGTAACCTTTTTTCACTTTTGTGATGCCATTTTAAATATTTGAACAAAAATAAGAAATCCTCACCCACTGAGACAAAGGCCCAAAGACGCAGGCGAGATTGTCGAACTCCGTTATCACTTAGGTTTTATATGGTTTTTTGTTCTTCTTTATTTATTTAAGATCTGCATATGTGCATATGGCTGTGATGTTTCTTCTATAATTCTTCCTCTTTCATTCAGATTCCTAATTGGTTAATTAACACATGCTTAGTAAGTCAACCATTGTTGTATAAAAGATCTTTTCAGATCAGTCTTGAGGCCTCTTAAGCTATTAATGTTAGTTTGGATTCTAATACTACTACTTACATATCCAATGGGAAAGAGAGTCCAAGACATCAACTATAATAAGTGTGCACGTTTTTCCTTTGTCCAGACATACAGAGCACTAGGTTTTCTATATTTTTCTTCATCATATTTTTCAACAAAAAGATTTCGACGAATCTTTAGTTTTTGAAAGTATTCACGTGATGAAATAGTATCAAAAGCACCAATTTTTTTTTATATAATAGTGTGGGCTATATTTCTCTCAGTATGCATAAATTCAATAGTATTCCTAATGACTATATCCTTAAAGTATGATAACTTATAGAATATGCAAAACTATTTTACATTTCTTTCATTACATGGATCATCTCTACTACCAGTAATCCCATAATTTTTAATAAATGACATTCTTTGTTGTCCATTCTCAACAATGTAATCGCCCAGTATTAGAAATGGTGCTTCACTATTCTCTTCTTGACCATTGAAACATGTTTTTTGTCGACGATATGGATGATCCATTTTAAGGTAAGCACGATGTCCACAATAAATACACTTACACAAACTTCTTGAGTTCCTCACAAAATCCTTAAAGTTGCAAGAAGGAAATCCATGGTATCTATGGAAAATGAGACCAATCAATGTGCCATATGTAGGAAGATCATGAATCATAAACAATAAGGAAGATATTAAAGTGAATTTGATTGAATGACCATCCCTTAAATATTGAATTGCTTCAATTCCTTTCCACAATTCCATTAGCTCATCATATAATGGCTTTAAATAAGCATCAATTGTATCTGAGGTCACAATTTTCTTTCCTGGTATAATCAATGTTGGCATTAAGAAAAATGGTTTAGTTGGTAACCATGGACGAAAGTTATAATTTATTAAAAACACTGGCCAAGTCTACCATTTATTACTTTGATCTAAGAATGGGTTCACCCCATCTAGATCCAAACCCAACCTTATATTATGAGGATATTGAGAAAAATAAGTCAATTTATTATCAAATTCCATCCACGTCTTCGAATCAGGAACATGTTTTTGTTTTCCATCGGTGCTCGTATTTTCGGCATGCCATTGCATAAGTTCAACAATGTCTCTGCACCTATACATTCAAATTAATCGTGGTATTATCAAAAAGTGGTGAAGAAAATTTATAGGAAACATAATTGTTTTCAACCCTGGTCTATACCTCACTTCATGACATTTCAGACATTCACTCTCACTTGAAATATTATTGCGAAATAATACACAACCATTCACACAAGTGTGGATTCTTTCAGACCCTAAGCCTAGATTAGTGATTTTATTTTTACATTGTCTTCATTTTGTTGGCAATGTGGAGTCAGGTTGTAAAAACAAACTTAATAATGCCAATAAATGATCTACACTCTCATTTTTCCAACCAAACACCACTTGCAATTTAAGAATTTGAAGGATTGTCATCAAATGACTTAACTTGCAATTAACATACACAAGCTTTAAACAATCCTCCATCTACTTGGCCCAATCATCGGTTATACCCTCATTCAACATTCTATCAACTTCAAACCCTTTGTCTAACATTTTTTCCTCTTCATCTATGTTTTGTTCCACTTCATGTATGTTTGTTTCCTCTTCATATCTCACACTCTGCAATTCTATCATATCTTCATAATAATTGTAATCCCAAGGGCTTTTACCATTGTGCCCATATCTTATCATATGTCGAAAAATCACATTTCTTTTTTTCACCTTTCCACCAAGACAACCATTACATGGACATGGAAATTTGTCCATGAGATTATCATCGACTAATCTCTCATCATATGCATGGCATTCATCCATAGTCAACCTTCGATGTTGATCCATATTTAATGTTCTACATTCCACTATTAATTTAGTTTCCTATTTCAAAAAAAAAATAGAAATTAGAACACCCAGAATTTGTTGCATCCCTACAACCACACCATTACTATTCAATCCCCACCCCAAAGAAAAAACTACCTATTTTGGCACACTAAACCAAATCCTTTTTAACAACTAAAGAACTCAAGAAAAATAAAAAACATGAATCCAAAGAGCTAAGGCAAGTGTTAGATATAACTAGTTTCGAAAGTGTTAGATTTGATACTGCCTAACCAAATCTTTTCCTAGATGCATTATCCATCATTTTATGATTATCTATAGAACTATTTCAATAATTGGTATTGTAAGGTTACAATTTTAAATAAAAAAGGTCTCAAGGCTTTGCAGTTTATACACACACACACACACACACACACGTTCGCGCGCGCATATATATATATATATATATATATTGCACACACATAATTGTGAAAGACTAGAGAGAGGGTAGGCTCCTCGTTATAGAGGTAAGGCCAGAGAGAAAGAAGGGAAGTCAGCTTGGGATAATGGTTAATATAGCTTGAATTTTCATACCTTATGCCTTATGTAACAATTTGAGGGGAAGAAAATAAGTGTATTGATTGTTATACCTAGATGCATTCCTATCTTACTACACCTGAAATGGTCATAAGTTATATGCATGTAGCTCCTAAAGAGACTATCAAGATGGAAGGGATAAAAGGAGAGATGGTGGCTCAAATGTTGCTTCCACTTTGGCTTTAATTGCTTCTGGTTCTTCAAAGGAATATACAAATTATGCAAGGGTATGAATCCTTTCATAGTATTTTATCCCTCCCTCGGGCACAAAAAAATACCCTCCCTTGGGAAAAAAGGTATTTAATACACTGACTAGACCTAGACATTAGAATATGATCACTTGCGGAGAGATTAAAATAGCTAATGGAGTTGGAGGAATCCATACTTTTAACATATTTTCATCAATGTTGACTATGGCATGGGTGAGGGTAGAAATGAAAGGGTCCGCAGTAATAATCTCGAACAATATTGATGCAGTCACTCAGCTGTAGGGGAACTCTTCTCTTTGTCACAGGGTTAGAACGAAAAAATGAACAACCCACATTACACTAAGACACGGTCTCAAAATAAGCACATTATACATGATCAGGCGAAACAACGCCCTTTATTCTTCAATAAAGTGAATGGAAAAAAATACAAAACATACTGAAAGGAACCCCTGTGGTTTGAGAACACAATCTCGATTTATCCCCTACCGAACACCCCCAAAACTCAGGAAAATATCCCTTTGTTTTGTATCACCCATATCACATTGTCATCTCCATCAAATAGATCGCTACAATATTTGAGAAATAGTTGAAAATAGATTGACTAACACCAATTCCCTAAAATCATGAAACATATTGGCCTGGAACTGACAGACGTGGCCAAAGAGAGATATGGAATGACATGGACAGAGAGATACCGAATGCGTGGATGCTCTCAATCAAATATAGAGACAAATCAACCCATGATGGTCAAGCTACTCCCACTGACAATACAAATAAAATAAAGTTATAGACTCAAAGAAATTCATACTCCACACAGAGGCTTATACAACTATTTTCATTGGTTCCATTGTGTTGGAGTCAAGATAATTTAAAGTTTTCACAGGGTTTCAAATTACCTCTGAATTCGCTACAGAGGGTGTCCCCAAATCCGACTTCACTCCAGAGTGCCTCACCGACTTCAAATTCATT
The DNA here is from genome assembly GCA_009831015.1 of Picea engelmannii. Classification (NCBI taxonomy): domain Eukaryota; kingdom Viridiplantae; phylum Streptophyta; class Pinopsida; order Pinales; family Pinaceae; genus Picea; species Picea engelmannii. The sequence continues at coordinate 419,687 of ML783989.1, forward strand.
GCAGATGGCCTAGAAAACTCTAAATTACTTTCTTTCCTTTTTAGAATCCTACAATTCCTCTCCAAACAAGCTTTATCATCCATCCATGCAATTAGTTGCTATACTTTTATCAACTAAAACAAAAATCCCCTCATGCCATCAAATTGATATACAAACCCTCTCTGGTCATCATCGAATCGAATTCATTCCATCAAATTGATAGAAAAACCCTCTCTGGTTGGCTTCATCTCGAGTTCATACCATAAAATTGAAAAAAAAACCCTCTCTGATCAGATTTGACTCCAATTCGTGACATAAAACCCCAATTAACAAACCCTCATTTTGTTTGTATAGGTGTGTTTCATAAATAATTCCCTCCCCACTACCCCGAATTATCTCCCACAGTGAAGCAACCCCAATCCCCTCTCCCCACTCACCCTAATAGTCTCCAACCAACCAGTGAAAGAACCCCACTCCCCTGAATTGCCTGTCCAGGCTGGTGTACTCCCCACTCTATATTATGCCCCCAAAACCATTGGTACTCCCCACTCTCACATCAAATTACTTATGTTGGGGAGAATTCTTCACTGTGTACTCCCCAATCCTGCCAATAATTTCCCAATACACTCCCCACTCTCATAAATAATTTCCTAATACACCAACCTTGCACACAATACTAACCGAACAATATATATCAAATATTGTCTATGATATTATCATATGACAATATGACAATATCACATAATAAATGTAAATACAACATTTGCAATATATAATCTTGGATTTTTTTTACTATATATATATATATATATATATATATAACATTTTTGCATTACAATATTATAATAAACTAAGGTAACTATGAAGGTACCAGGTTTCACTAGCTTAACTATGAAGACACCAAGTTTCACTAGTTGTGACGGAAAACTTCCATGAGTGAATGGACTCCATATTTGATAGTAAAGTTTCATAATGGAGGAGCTCTACCCTGTAGATGAATTTTGGTTTAATCAATATAATTTCATCGCTTAGGAATATGCCATGGATCAAGCTGAATAGATGTTGTATTTCACTCTAGCTTATATGTTATAGTTTCGACCTTCTTGTTTTTTGAAGAATAGATTACCAAATGGTCTAATATAATGAGACCTTAATAGAAACCATAAGGTATATAACAAGAAATAATATATATCATTGTCCAAATTACCAAATGTTAGTCTAGAGGAGTAATAGTAATTTATTTAGTCATTTTTATTTGTGTGACTAATTATTTAGTTGTGTTTTTTACCCAACGATCAAATTAGTCATTTGTTTTAGTCATTTATAGATGGGTTGCAAAAAATTAGTAGAATTTATTCATTTTAGTTGTCGTGACTAAATTTTTAGTCACGTAGTGATTTATTTTCCAAATTCTACTAGTGATTTTTATGTGTTGTTGGGAGAATTTGCAATGTCTGGGTCATTTCTAAATGTGCCTGGATGTTTTTAAATGTTGTTGGATGTTTTTAAATGAGGATGGGCATTTTACTACCTTGTCGGGTTTTTTTTAATGATGTGGAGCGTTTGTAAACCTTGTTGGGTGAAATGTCTCACACTCCCGAACTACTTTTGTTTTTGTAGGAAGTTTTTGTTTTGTTAATTTTATAGCTAGTTTGCTTTATTGGGAAGGATATTAATATTGAGGCTTAACTTGTAGTACACCTTTTGGAAAATTCAAATCAAATTATTATTACCATGTGATATGATTATAATTGGGAGGCATGAAGTTTAGAGAATGCATTATCAAATATCACCACATCATTATCTTTCCTTTCCTTTCATTTTGAATTTTGTTTTTCTAGGAAGGTTTTGTTGTGTTAATTTTATAGCTAGTTTTCTTTGTTGGGAAATTTATTAGTACTGAGGTTTAAGATTTAATAAGCACAAGGAATAATAGGGAATGCCAAACAAAACATGATTATACCTAAAATGATGATCTCCATAATGAGCATAAGAGGATATACAAGGAAGAAGAAAAAACAAATTTGGAAATGCAAATATGATATGGGTTATAATGGCAAGGTATTAAATAAGTTACACAGGTTGAAGGAAATAAGGGCTATGGTTTATATTTTATAATTATAAGTTAGAGTTTACAATTAGGGTTTCATGGGTTAGATATTAAGGACTATGGGTTGCATAAGTTATGTATTTATGCATTATAAGGTTAAGGGACTAAGGGTTTTAGTTTTTAAGAATATTATGGATTAGGTGTTACAGGTTTGGAAGGGATAGAGGGGTTAGGGGTTATGGATTATAAGAATTACATGTTATAAGCATTATATGTATTATATGTGTTAGGGTTTTGATAGGGTTATGGATTTCAAAGGGTTAGGGGTTAGGAAATAAACGTGAAATGTACTCATGGGTTCAAGGTCATAAATTTCTGAAAAAATAAAATAAAAAATAAAGATAATAATAATAAATTTGTAGGAAATAAATTTCAATTTCTTGTTTTTATTACCCCTGTTGTTTCAATAAGTTATGATTGTAGGAATTTTCTAATCTGCAGAATGTAATGGATCCCTAGTTTTAGTGGATACAAAACCTTAGTTTGTGAAGTGATTTCAACATGTTATGGATCCCTATTTTTAGTGGCTATATAACCCTATTTTTTTTTAAGTGCTTTCAATATTCCATTGATCCTTGTTTTCAGTGGCTATAGAACTTTGGTTTTTGAAATATCAAGTTTAGTGTTTATAGATCTTATTTTTAGTGGTAGTGGAGAACTATATTATGGTGTCTGATATATTTTTATGAATGTGTTTGTCCTTAAATCATTATGGATGTGTCCTTTAGTCCTCTTCTTCCTAATTCTCTTTTTGTTAGTTGGTATCAATTTCCTTTTTCTAGGGATAGAAAAATATTTTAGTTTGGTGGGGGGCATAGGCATGTCATATCATAAGTCTTTTTTTACATCCTATGATGCACCCTATACAAAATTGTTCTTCTTAGCATTTGTAGGTTTCTTGAAATGATCTTGGAATTTGAACAATTTATCAAGATTAACCACATTCTTGGCTTTCACATGTTCTTTGTCATCAATTATTCCATATTGAAATGTACCCTTATTGGTTTAAAAATATATGATCCATTATCTTCATTGAAAACCCTCTAGTTTGTAATGTTATCTAGGACTAAATGCCTAAATACAAGTTCAATAGATAATTTATAAATGAGAAAATCCTCCAATGGGGAAATGTGATAAGAAACATTTTCTAATGTGTTAGATTCTACATTATCTTTGTTGAAATTTTCAAAATGAGATATAAAAATCCATACCTCTTCATGATAACTTTTCAAATGAGGTGCATTGTAATGCATGGAATTGTTTACCTGCCTCATGATTTTTTAGAAATCACAAAAATTGTTTAATCATTTGAAATTCATATCTATAGACTTCTTGAGTCCTAATACCAAGGCCTTGTATTTATTTGTGTTATTTATGCAATCAAAATAAAATTTGTAAGAAACTATGGTATGCTTACCATTTGGATCAATAAGTAAACAACTAGTAGCATTTTGGAAAATTAGGGTTCACAACCTTCCATAACTATTTTGAGGCACTAAATAGAATTTGTTGGGGTTATAGTGTTTATAAATTATACACACACCCTTTATGATTTTTTACACTCTTATACCTTTCCAACGGTGAGAAAAACGCCTCAATCGGAGCTTCTATGCAAAATTTATGCCTCTCGCAAGCTGAACACCATGGTAGGAGTGGATACCACGTCATCCCCCATTGCTCAAACATGTGGGGATAGTCATGTGTGGATTTTTAAAAAAATTATATAAGTTCCAAACGTGATCACTAATTGGGAGTTGAGGAAGTTAAAACCCTAATCGTTGATGACTATTGAGCTATGTGAAATATTGGGCCACTAGGAGAAGAAAGAGGTTCCATTCTTTTGTATGGTATTTGTTCCATAGTTGAGCAGAGCATCTAGGAGTGGTTTTTTGAGAACATAATAGACGAGGAGATATTTTATAGCATCCATGCAAGCCACAATATTAAAGGAACCTCCACAGTGAGTTCCTCTTTCTTTGTATTTGCTTTTCCATAACTGAAGAAAAGAGTAGAGCATAGGCCTCACCTTATAGCTTGGTTTTCTCCCATATTAGGTTTCCCAAGATATATATTGTGTTCATTATTTTGTAGATGGTATGTTTTTTTTCTCATTTATTTCATTTTAATAATTTATTTATTTTATAAATTGAAGAAAAGATAGTAATTAACTAATTTGGGATCTAAGGAAAAAATTGCAAAGATATAAGATTTAATAATAGTTGAGGATATGTTGTGGTGGGTTGTTTCAGTGGAAAATCCATGGTAGTTTATAGATAATATTTGTATCAAAGAAATTTTCTTTGGGGTATTTTTGGAAATTTATATATCCAAGAATTGGCTTAAGAATAAAGTTGTAGAACCCTAGATATGGAAGATGAATCTGTTCACAACAACCCTTGGGATCCAATAGAAGAGATATTTGTGAGGATAGAAGAGTAAGACGATGATACATCTTGAAATATATCCCTCCTCGTGGAATATAAAACAAGAAATATCATACCATTCAAGAAGGATGGAGGCTCTAACTCATAGACAATATCAAAGGGGAAACTTGTAGAAAATGAGGACCCAAAAAGGAGTTGAGGAAAGAGCCCAATAAAGAGTTGTCAAGTTCTAGTGTCATTACCTCTTCACGATTCTTATTTAAAATGGAACCAAAAGTGGATATAAATCCATACCAAGCTGACATCAATGAATTAAACTAGAATCATTGGTTGAAAAAGTTAGAGGTCTGTTTCAGTGTTCACAATACAAATGAGGAGAAACATATTTTGTTTTCTCGACTAAAATTATAGGGACATGCATTAACCTAGTGAAAAAGAAACACAAAGACACTTAGGTTGGAGGGAGATCCACTAGTAACTAAGTGGGGGGATTTCAAAACCCTCATTAAGTCCCAATTCTACCCGATCTAGTATGTAGAGGACCAATGAATTTGTTGACATTACTTCAATAAAAGGCAAGGGTAGAGTGTGCAGGAGAACACCACCGAATTTAGAAACATGACTATCATGTTGGGAATATCTCCCAAGAACTTATATGTACTTTTCAAGTATCTATGGGGCCTACACAATCATTTTCAAAAGCAAGTGATGATCTTCAAGACTAAGACAATTGATGAAGATTGTATGCAAGAATAATATTTTGAAAATATAGGCCACAATAAAGAACATACCAAGTGCTTCCAAACAGAGAGAGAGACAAGACACTTTGAAGGAAGGGAAGAAGAAGTGGAAAGGGAATGACAAGAAGGCGACAACCACTACACATTAGTGAAAGGATCCAAGTAACCATTGAAATATCTATGGTCCCGTTGAATAAAAGTGTTGGAAACTACTTTCAGATATTTACCCTAAGAACCATAAGAAGGATGCCAAGAAGAAGAACCTTCTATCCACTGATTCAAGAAATTAGGTAGAGAGAAGTTTGAATGTGGATGAGAATATTTTTTTTTCTTCAATTGAGAAGGAGGTGAATTTGAGTATCCTTCATCACAAGGAAGAGAAGTAGATGACAAAACTCTTCCATGTCAAGATCCAAATCAATAATATCAAGGTAGATTCTCTATTCAATTATGGTTCACGGGCCAATCTCATAGCAGTTGATCTAGTCAGCAAGCTTGGGTTGGAGGGTCATGATCATCCTAGACCATATCCACTGGGGTGGGTAAACAAGGATGCAAATATCAAGGTCATGAAACAATGTAATATCACATTTTTTGTAAGTGTATACTTTATTAATGAAGTGGAGTTAGATGTAGTACCCCTTGACGTGTGTGGTGTAGTGTTTGGAAGCCCTTACATGTATAATAGGAATGTGATATTCACGTGGAGAGAAAATTGGTACCACTTAATCAAGGATGGGAAGTATTTAATCATCAATGCACATAAAGGTAAATCAAATATCTCATTGGTAAGTGCCAACCAAGCCAAAAAGTTGATTATTTCAAGAAAGTAGGTTTTTCTTTTCTTACAAGAGAATTAGTTAGGTGATGAATCGGTAAGAGTAAAGGCATCTATGGAGGGATGTACTAAAGAGAAAAAAATAATAGTTGGAGGAGTTTATATAGGAATACAAAGGATTTTTCTAGGATCCTAAAGGGATACCACATAAGAGGGAAGTGGAGCATGAGATACAATGGTTCCATGAATCCCCATTACCAAATATTGAGCTTTATATAAAATCTATTTTCCAAGCAAATGAAGTGAAGAAGTAGGTTCAATAGTTATTGTAGCAAGGCGTTATTAGACCAAGTATCTCACCTTGTGGGTCACCTATTATCATAGTAACCAATAAGGATGGGTCTTGGTGAATGTGTATCGAATACAAATATTTAAATAATATTACACTCAAGAATTGATACCCTCTACCTAGGATCGATGATTTGTTAGACCAGTTGCAACATGCCAAGTACTTCACCAAGTTGGATCTCAAATCAGGATACCACTAGGTATGTTTCAAATATGAAGACACCTATAATACCCCCTTTAAGGCAAGGAAAGGTTTGTATGAATGGTTGGTCATGACATTTGGTTTATGTAATGCACCAACTACATTTATGAGATTGATGAATGATGTATTGCGCCCATATTTAGATTCATTTGTTATAGTGTATTTGGATGATATATTGTTTTATATGTCTACTTGGGAGGAGAACATCTCACATCTCATTCAAGTGTTAGAGACTCTAAAAAATCACCAGTTTTTGGCTAACCTCAATAAATGTGAGTTTTCTTAGAAATCATTGGTGTATTTGGGGTATGTGATTGGTGGAGGGAAAATCAAGATAGATCCCGCAAATATGGATGCCATCATAAAATGTCTAGTTCCTATTAATGTCATTGAAGTTAGAAGATTTTTTTAGTTGATATGTCTCCAAAGAAAGAACCTACATAGAGGACCCCAAAGAAGCTAAGAACTCGCTCCATTGGCCCCGAAAAAATATTGGGTGTTGGACCAGAAAGGGTGGAAGAGGCTAGGACCCCAAAGAGCACTGATCCACTGATTTCTAACTTTGAAAAGGGTTTCAAACATTATGCCTCTATACCACAACACTGAGGCATGTGCCATGAGAGGAAATTCTACCTAGGTACAAATCCCTCCCTGGAACGACCTATTCTAGAAATTGGACAAAGGGGAGTACCTAAAATCCACTCCACATAGTGACCTTCTACTTTGGGAGGTAGATGATGGGGTTTTCCCAAAAATTAAAAGATATATTATTCATTTAGTTGCTATGATAACACTTGTATTTCCCTATGTGGAGTTGATGGAGTGTATCATTAATCAAATCAAGGACAAAGATTGCAAAATCATTAATGAACAAGGGAAATGCATAGGGTCATTCCTCCCATAGGACATAGCTCATTGTTACAAACTTCCAAAACCAGAGAAGTTCCTCACCAAGGATTTTGTGAATGATTTATATGAAAATTATTAGAGCAGAAAGATACTAAACAATTGGTTGAAAGAAGACATAAAATCACTAAGAGATCTGAGGGAATATACACGATTTCAAATTTGAGGGAACCATACTTATATGTGATGATCCTATTTTGCAGGTTATACGATGAAATGGATTGTTCTTAATTCTCTGAAACATGGTTACCCTTGGAATGCTATGTAGAGATGTGCGGCATGAATTTTAACTAGGGATGGGTTATCTCCAAAAAACTCAGTCTGAATTTCACTCAAGAAAAATATCTGAATCCAGGTAACCCTCCTGAGTTTCACATGGTGTATTTTATTTTGGATGTATTGTATGCACAAAACACATTTATCAGACTATATTTAAGATGGGAAGTTTCGAAACTACCAATTCATGTATACTTTAGTATGTTGTGGGAGAACAAATATAATAATTTATATTCCCAAATATGTGAGTTCCTCATTCCCAGGATATACTCTCTTGTATTTAGCCAAGAATACCCTAGGTTATCAAAACATGGCAAGATGGTTTTGACTTGCATAGGGAATTGGTTCTTTGAGGAAAACTGTGCATACTTAAGAATATATGGATTCATGAGCCAACCACACCTGCTACCTATTTATGTTCCTGGCAGATTTTTGGTTGGGGAAATCTGTTATCAAATGATCGTGCATAGATTTAATGATACTCTTGTAAAAGAGAAGAATAAATTATTCATTCCCTATAATTTCTAGATAGAGAATTATGTTGTAAAGGATGCCAAGCATGTGAAGAAGGAAGGTCAGGTTCACTTGTAACATAGTTTCATGAAAGGAAGATACAATAAATGTGATCCTAAATGATTTATATCAAATCATGTAGGATTGGTATCTATGAATTGGCATATGCCCATGAAAAATGGGAGGAGGAGTTGTTTACTGAAGATGCACGTGAATAGAAATAAGTACAAAAGATAAGGTCCAATCTCAGGGTAGCCATTTTTTCCTCCTTTCCCATGGAAGAATATTAATCAAAATAATGAATTATGGGGAATCCTCCAATACAGAGTGTGGTGCAGAAAAATCAACAGGAGAAGAGGATATTATGACAAAAAAATAAAGGCATGCCATACTAGCAGAGAAAGAGAGGATTATAAAAGAACAAGATAAAGAGAGGAGTATTTAGGTGGAACAAATGAAGAAATAAGAAGAATAAAAGGATGCATAAGGACTCACTGAACAAAGGAAGAAAGCTGAGAAGCAACAAAGAGTGCGGGAATTTATTGAGAAAAGAAAATTATATGAGGAATCGGCTCGACAACAAGAGGTTGAGGGAAAGAAAAATCAAGAAAAAAATTGGGCCTATGAATTGAGAAAAATATAGGATGAGGGGGAAAAGTGGAATAAAAAGGATGAATTAGATCAGTTGCTAAGAGAGGAAATGGGAGAAAAACAAAAGAATGGTGAATGGTAGAATATATCAGCTACTGGAAACAAACTGGGTGAAGTCATTGACTTGACAGACAAGGAAGATAAAAGGGAGGACTCTATAGTACCTATGATCAATGAAAATCTTGAAATGGAGCACATCCCCACTGGGTCTCTAAAGGAGAAAAATACGGAAGTAGAATATCAACAGGGAGGAAATAAGAGTGATGTTTCCCAAAAAGGGAATGCCCCCCCTCATCAAAGAAACAATAATATTTCATCAAGTAGTGATGATTCTGATAAAGAGTTCCTTGGTAGGAAAGACCAAGACATGTTATTACCTAAAAATAAAGGGGAGAATACAAATGATAAAGGGGATGAAAAATACTCTAACCAACAAGATAAGGATGAAGTGACAAAAGGAGAACACGGAAGTGGCCAATATGGTTGCAATAATGAAGAAGAGAAATACACAAGGCATAAGGAAGAGAGCAAACAATATGTTGAGGCCGACTCAGATAAAGTGTCTGGAAATAAAGGAGAAACCAAGAAGCCTGATGAAATCCCACCAGATGATTCATAAACATTAGAGAAAGAGATTAAATGGGATACCTAGGACAAGACCCAAAAGGGTATCACCATTGAGAAATATCCCAACCAGGAAGAGATTGAAATAGGTAAGGAATCACCAAACAAAGGAGTCATCCATGACTCGGTATTGGAGCATCTATACACACCAAGGGGTTTAAGAAACATATTATCTTAGGGCAATCAACTGATTCCCCAACTAGTGGACAAGGTGGTCGATTTAGATCTCTTTTCCTATGATTGAAAGAAGAAATATATATTAAGGACAACTTATAACAAAAGAAAGTTAACACTAGAAAATGAAGCAATCGGTACCAATGAGGAAGTAATCATAGATACGAAGAAGTCCAAAGAGAGCCTAATTTACTATGCAGGTTTGGAAATATCATGTGATTCTTATGAAAAGCAAGTAATGGAGGAGAGGGAGTTAGAACAAGCTAGGTTCGAAATTGATTCCCCAAAACACCATGTCCAATACCATCAGGAGGTTGAACGAGCAGTCAAATTCAAGGAAGACTTACTGGAGCTATACGATAGTCATTGGAGGATGCAAGAAAATTTGATAGAAAGGGAAGTAGCTCTTTAGAAAGAGTCTTTGTTATTAGGAATTATCTGCAAATAAGTGCAAAAATGGGTTGAGAAAGGAGTTTGAATGCTAGAAAAGATGGAGCTTGTGCAGACAATACATAAGGAAAAGGGGTCAAAGGACCATAATATAGAGATATTGTCAGATGAGTGGATGGCTCAAATACACTTAGTGGGTAAGAATTGAGCCAAAATTGTTGATGAACATGTGGACAAAGTATATGTGGAGTGGTTCCACTATAATCAGAGCTGGGATAAGATTAACCAATCGATGGTAGAACTTCAATTTCCTGCCTTTAAGTCCCCCATGGACTTTCGACTGATTTATGATATTGCAGTCAATTTACAACAGTCAACCGATGGATATGAGGAAGAGGTGCAACGAATTACTACAATGGAGAAGTGACATGTGCAAAAGCATGTGATCAGACAAGTCAATATTGTGGACCAAATGGAGTAGATAGTCGAACAAATGGAGAAGTGAACCCTTCGATAACACGATAGGAGCAATGTCGGAAGATGGAAAGTTTAGGGTCGAGAAATTTAACGGCCAAAACTACCAGTTATGTGCTCATTGCCAGAAAGTTGGAATGGCTTGGTCATGGCTGTAAGTAACTCTGTCTCTGGTTCAAATACTTTAAAATTTGATGATGTTGTTGGTGTTATCCTTAGTGAGGAAATGCGACGGAAAAGCACAGGTGAGACTTCAGGTAATGTGTTGAACATGGAGAACAAGGGAAGACAAAAGGATAGAGGAAAGGGCTCAGGGAACCATGGGAATTCTAGGAAGGGCAGATCCAAATCCAGACTTGGAAAGATAGAGTGTTGTAATTGTGGGAAGAAAGGACATCTGAAGAAAGACTGCAGAGCTCCAAAGAAACAAAGAGATGGAAAGCAGGAGAGAAATTAGGAAGCAAATGTAACAGGTGATGTGTTACAAGATGTTTTGATTCTTTCTGTAGATAATATTTTTGAGTCTTGGGTAGTAGATTTAGGGGCTTCATTTCATGCCATGCCCCATAGGAAACATTTTCTAGATTATGTTCAAGGTGATTATGGAAAGGTTCATTTGAGTGATGATGCACCATGCAAGATTGTTGGAATGGGAAAGGTAAAAATAAATCAACACAATGGAAACCAATGGTTGTTGAAAGAGGTAAGACATATTCCATATTTAAGGAAAAATCTAATTTCAACAGGGCAGTTGGCAAGTGAAGGCTGTATATCCATATTTACAGATAATATGTGGAAGTTCATCAAAGGATCATTGGTGATAGCGAAAGGAGAGAAGGTAGGTACATTGTATTTATGTACTGGTAATATTGACTCTTCTATATCTTTATATTCTACAGGAGTGGATACAACACTGTGGCATCATAGGCTGGGACACATGAGTGAGAAGGGTATGCAAATACTTCACAAAAGAAATTTGCTGCCAGATCTTAAACAAATTGATTTGGACTTCTGTGAGAATTTTGTTTATGGAAAACAAAAGAGAGTCAGATTTCTCAGAGTCGGAAAATAAAAGAAGAATGAAAGGTTAGAGCTTGTGCATACATATGTATGGGGACCAACTCAGGTATCATCTCTTGGTGGCTCTCATTATTATGTTACTTTTA
>ML783989.1:433168-460533 GCA_009831015.1 Picea engelmannii
CAGGTATTTGAGAGGTACTACTACACATGCATTATGTTTTGGAGGTTCAGACACTTTTCTACAGGGATATATTGATTCAGATATGGCAGGTGATAAAGACAGTAGGAGGAGCACCACAGGGTATGTTTTTACTATAGGTGGAATAACAGTAAGTTGGATTTCAAAACAACAAAAGGTTGTTGCACTTTCAACAACAGAGGTAGAGTATGTTGCTGCTACAGAGGCTAGTAAAGAGATGATTTGGTTACAAAGTTTTATGGAGGAATTGGGAAGGAAGCAAGTGAACAACAGGTTATACTATGACAGTCAGAGTGCCATTCACCTTGCAAAGAACTCAACCTTCCATTCGAAGACTAAGCACATACAATTAAGGTACCACTTCATACGATCTGCCTTGGAAGATGGACAATTGAAGCTGGAAAAGATACACACTAGCCAGAATCCTACAGACATGTTAACAAAGGGAGTAACCAGGGAGAAACTAAGTTCTTGCTCAGTTCAGTTGGTCTTCAAGAATGAAGATGAAGATGAGAAATTTTCCAGGTCCAAGAAGGTTCAAAGTCCAGCATATACAACAACGATGGAGTTGTTGAGATCAGTCTCCAAGTGGGATATTGTTGGTTGTGGACCCTAATTATCTTCCTGATTTAGAGGTCTTTTACTTTCAGCCGTGTTTATACCCCATGAAGTATTTACACCCCAGAAGTATGTACACTCTTCCATGCGGGGGAGTGTAGAGGGGGGGGTACCCCCTCTGCGGGGTCCGGGGGGGCTATCCCCTCGGCTGGGGGGTCTGGGGGCAAGCGGGCCCCCAGCGGGGGTTCAGGGGCAGTGTCCCCCAATGGGGGTTCGAGGGAAAATCCCCCGAAGAAAAAATTTCCTTGTAAAAGTATATTGTAATTTCATTGTAAATCTGGACCATTCATTATAAAGTCGCACATCTAACGATAGAGATTATGTTAGGGTTTTTTTCCCTAGAAGGCAACCCTCTTTTATGAGGGAAATGTATTGTGGCTATGTAGGTTGGCAAGTATTGTATTATGAGAGAGGAAACTGTGAGAGCAAGAAGAGGAAGTTACAATGGGTTTTGTTGTAGGTTGTATCCCTTCATTTTGCTGGATAATAATAAAGAAAGGACCTGGAAATTTCTCTGGTGGACGTAGCCCACACTGGGTGAACCACGTAAATCTATGTCTCTCTTGTATTGTGTATTTCTGTGTTTTATTTCCGCATTTGTTTTATTTTATTGCTCTGCGGTCCTGTTTTTCTAACAGTTAGATATATAGAAGTCGATTGGTTACCTGTCATCACAATGCCTTTGAAAGTTATCTTTAAAAGTAAATGTGTTATATTTATCTTAATCATTTAATGGATTGTTGGATTAATTCCTTTTGAGCCATTTGTATGTGTCAAGTTATTATTAAATATACTCTGAAAAATATGTCCCTAAAAAGAGAGTCATTAATGAGAATGAAATAGTAAGATATTAATTCCTATAGAAACTTGAAAGATCATCAATCCAGAAAATCACACTAACCCAAACCAAGAAGAGTCTAATTAGGCCTCATCTTCGGGCATGATTCCTACTGTTGAGTCAAAGGGAATTTAGACCCCTCAACAAACTAAAGATAAGAGACCATAATATAGGCCTCACCTTCTAGCTAGGTTTTCTCTCGTATTAGGTTTCCCATATATATCTTGTGTTCATTTTTGTTTGGATGGTGTGTTCTTTTTCTCATTTCTTTCATTTTGATAATTCATTTATTTCGTAAATTCAAGCAAATATAGTAATTAACTAATCTAGGATCTAAGGAAATAAAATGAAAAAATATAATATTTCATAATAGTTTAATATTTGTTGTGACGAACTGTTCCAATGGAATATCTGTGGAAGTTTACAAATCACTCACTCATAAAATATACCTTTGATATATCAAGCTAAATGGTGTGCATGGACAACCTAAAGGGTTTCATATTTCAATTATCACATATCAAGTATTGCATGATATTTGATGAAACCCCTAAATCCACCATTAAATTATGCACATTATGGTTAAACATATTGGAAGTTAAAATAAATGACAGAGTTTAGGATTTGGACTTATTCCCAATTGCATCACTTATTACAACTTTATTCTTTTCGACAGTTAGGTCATCTAAAGTTTTCAACAATAATTCATGTTGTTATTTAACACTAAGTAAATCATGTAGTTAAATACTAACCTTAAACATTTTTCATCCCATCAATGACATTGTAATCCATTTCCAATGTTGACAAAGAAATGGGAGATGTTAACAAAGTGACAAAAGATGGTTTCATCACAATGGTAGGAAAAGGAGGTGGAGCAATAGACAATTTTTTTTTATATAAAGATGGTGTACCCTAACCCCTTTACTTAATATACTTTGTTGATGTATGAGGCCACCTTCCTTGAATAAGGCCCTTTAAATAGTTAGTTAAAAGTCACTCATTATAAAAAGGGTCCTCTTTATTAATAAGGCCCAAAATAGTTAGTAGGAACTCATTATAAGTGGGTCCACGAGAAGTTAAGATTCTCTATGGATAACTAGATACTGAGTAGAAGGTTATGTAATGTTTTGTCAAGACTATTTGTTGTATTTGGAGCTTTTCTCTAGGAGGTTTCCCAATTGAAGAGACAAGTGAACATATCTCTCTATAAGAGATCATTCTCAGATTTTATTGATTTTCTCTTGTGTTCTTAGTTTTCAATGGTAGTTTATTACATTCTATGTGATTTCTATGAATTTCTAGGGATAATTGCATTACAAGTAGAATCAAATCTCTTCCTTGGGCCAAAAAAGGAGTGTATGATTTTGACAGAAAAATAAGACAATAATGTTCAATTTGATTTCTGAAACTTTTTATGTAGAATTTGAAGAAAACAATTATGTATATGAGTTCCTCTTGAAAAAATATGCAAGTTCAAAAACAAATCATCCAAAATGGAGTTTGAGAAGTGGAGTTATCTTTCATTTAAAAAAAAAAAAATCAAGGTTTATTTCCGATGAAGGCCATGCAGTTTGCAAATTGGATATCTTTTGATAGAGTGCACAGATTTCAGTGAAACTAATGTTAGTAGATATAGAGAATCCATGGGATTGCGTACTTTGGGTCATAATATCCAATCCAAGTATATTATAATTTATAATCATTTTACGTTTTCTACCTCAAACCCTACCTTGAAAAGTAAGGTATTTTTTCGATGATTATAGAGCTCTTTCTTGGGTCAACAAGCTACTAAAGTTTTGAAAAAATTTAAAGGACATGTTACAGTGTCTTTAAATAACATAGTGATTTGTCTTTCAATGGTTAAACCATGGTAAAAGAATAATATATTTAGAAAATACAAGTGAAATTACATTGTTTGGAACCCTCGCAACACCTATTAGTACACATTCATGTAGTACCACATCAAACAGTACTTGTATATGAAATATCACTTCCACATACCCTCAGATATATAGAAATTCTCCTAGGGCTTAGGTATACCTAAAACTAGATTTGGATAAACTAATAATTAATCTTGTTTCTATAGAACCCCAAGAAAACCACTAGAGAAGGTCACTCTCTAGTACCTAGGTAGTCAAGTAGTGCAACTAAAGCCATGCTTGAGCCTACTTAGTTAGTGCCATGATATATTGGGTAAAGTATTATTATTGGACGCTGCATGTATATCAAAGAAATATAACACCTGATGGCCTTAGGACTTGATAACCTTTTTCAGTGAGCTCACCCATGGGGGATCCCTATAAACCACCTCATACCAAAACCATAGAAAATATGAACACCCGCTCAACTATCTGTAGGCTGGAAAACCTGGAAGCTCAATACATGAATCTTAATGGCCAATTTCAACAAATTTAATAGAAAATAAATTTTTGGGATCATAAGTTGGATAATAAGTTATATGGCTTCACAAATATATTGAATGAGAAGTTGGTGCTTATGCCAACTTTAGGCATACTAGAAGAATACCACTGGAATGCACAACACATTAATCCACACCGGGAAGAAACTTCTAACATAGGACTATTTATCCACAAACAACCCTCTTCGGGTCCTCAAATCCATATACCAATGAATAATAATGTATGGAAATGTCTTCCTAAAGTGGACCTAAAATGGTTTGATGGTTCTGATGTATTAGGATGGGTCACCCAAATGGAAAATTACTTCACCCTAGCATGGAATTACTGATGACATGATAAAACTTAGGGTGGGGGTCTTGTATCTAGATTTGGAATGATGGCAATAGTGGGAATGGCATAAAAAATCCTATGCAGGCTACATCACCTTGATTCAAATTTGTAAAGCTATCCATGCATGTTTCAAGAGAAAAACTCACTATTTAATATGGATTACCAAGTTATTCCAAACATACTCGATCGCAAACTTTATGTCATGTTTTGAGAAATTATACATCCATACAAATAACTTAATAGATTATTTCTATAAATAATGTTTCATTAGAGGCCTCAACAAGGATATTCAAGAACAAGTCAAAATGCAGTGTCCCGCTACCTAGTTGGAAGCATATTAGAAGGATCTATAAACAAAGATGGTGATCAATGTATAAAATAAAAAAACCTCTTTCATTCCCCACGCTTTTCTTACCCAGTTTAATTCCCCAAGAATAACCCTTATTCATACCTTGAAAGTACAAAGGTTTCCTCCAACAGAAATGGCAGACCATCAAAGACATGGAATCTAATATAATTGTGATGAAAAATATGCTCTAGGTCATAGGTGTAAAGAACATAAATGAATCCAAATTGATATGACCACTTCGGCCCTGACAAAATACATGGCCAATGGGACTATTTTTTAGCATGATTATATCATGTTTTTCCTTTTGTTTCCATATTTCACTATTCCTTTTTCACCTTCTTGTAACCATATCTATATCCATTTTATTTCAAAACCACTCATGTACACTTTTCTCTATTCATCTATAATTTCAATCAATTATGTAGTACATTTCATAGAAATGGTGTGTTTTGTGCCTAACTTGCAGATGAGTTGCTATAGATTGGATGCATGCTACAAAAGTTCAAGGATTAGTATGTTCCAAAAAGGACAGAGTAATATGGATCTATGAGTAATATTATTTGCTACAAATACATGCATGTTAATGCTACATAATGGGTTCTGTGAATCCCAGTTGTCTAGAGTAGTGTTTTGAATCACAATCATTAGACCATAACCATGAGTTTGAGTCAACAACAATGCCACCTATCATTTGTTGTGATTTTCCCAAGATCCTGCAATGATTACTCAATTTCTATAGAACCGTTGATTATCAATAGAACCTTCTATATGATTTGAGCAATTAGTTATAGGATTGTGATGATGAATGTGTAGATGAATTTGATTGTGATTATGAAGAATCTTCAGAATTTTTTAATGTTTTCTATATTCCAACAATTAATCCAGTTGTATAATTACCTGAGATACTTTGTTTTATGGCTATTATAATTGTTTTAATTAGATACTCTATTTTATTACTATTGAAATTGTTTCTAAATGGATACTTTGTTTCATTAAATGACCATAACAAACTCTAGTAGCCACATGAAGAATATATAATTCTCCAAGTGTGTGGCTCCTTAATTTCTATTTAATAAGTTATTAACCAGTTGATATAGGAGTGTTGTTCTTTCCCCTAGATAAAAAATAGAGATAAATAGAGGGGAAAGTAGGAAAGCAAGGGACGAGACGAGATAGAGTATTTTTGTAACTTGAATTTTCTGAATACAAATACAATTTCTTGGTTTTTTGTATGATAAGTTAACTATTGAAGTAGACTAGGGACTATAGAACCTCTTCAACACCTTGATCCATAGAGAAATGGACCACTCTAGAGGAAACTAATGTTGCTTCTCATTTTTTTTTTTAAGTTTATATATTGTATATAATATACTTCTTGTATATGATTTCTTAAATGTTTTCAAATGTAAAGTTTCTTTCATAAGTTTTTATTACAGTTTCTAGTGTGTGTTTTATCAAGTATTAATTTTCTCATTCAATAATTAATGGTTCATTGATACAAGTTTCATGTTATAGAACTTGCACATACAAATAATCAATTGTGTTTTCCTTTTAATTATTTACATTTATTTTATTTTTAGTCAATTAGAATTGGATTTCTATATAGTTGTTAATAACACAAGTTAAAAGTGTCCAACTAGATAATTCACCCTTGAGTCTTGCATATATTTTTCATGATACCTCATAATATTTACTATCCCTGGGTTGGTAATTAAATATACTATAAATCTAGATTCTCTATTGGAAATTAATAGAGGATACAATAGACATGTCATTTTTGGCGTCGTTTCCAGGGAAGTCTCTAAATACTTGGGAAAATTTATTTCATTGGAATATATAACACATGGTAAGGGGATTTTCATTGTAGGAATAATTGACATCCCTCTCTGTAACATCTCATACAAAGTTGTTTTCATTTAGTTATAAGCATATAGATGCATGAATATAACTAGAAATCCAAGAGCACGAGCATGTGGCATAGTAAGAGGAACCTGGGGTACTAACTAATTTGTGTGTCAGCCTCATTTATTTTCATAAATAGGGCACTTATCTTGTCAATCCAGGGTTAGTAAACTTGTGAGGAACAATCACTGTGTGTGAGGGAATTAGCTTCGAAATTGATCTACAATCCTTGAAAATAATCATCAACTACTCTTTGAAATATAGAAAGTGCAATATAACCTAATCTTCAAAACTTCAAATAAAATCTAATTCTTTCAACCTTAGGTTGTCAAACTTCCACTAGTAGAAAACCAAGTTGCAAAGTGAAATGTGCCACAATTGTCATGAGCTCTTTGCAACAACACTCTGTCAACTAGTGAAGTTAAAGGTTTTGAAAGAATGTTTTAACACACATGAAAAAACAAAAGACTAATAGAACTTGAATAAAATATAATTCCTTCAACCTTATGTTGTCATAGTTCCACTGGTAGAAAATCAGGCTGCAAACTGAAATGTGCCACAATGGTTGTGAGCTCTTTGCAACAATACTCTATCAACTAGTGAAGTTAAATGTTTTGAAGAATGTTTTAACACACATGTAGAATGAAAAGACTAACAAAACTTGAATAAAATGTAATTCCTTCAACCTTAGGTTGTCACAGTTCCACTAGTAGAAAATCAGGCTGCAAAATGAATGTACCACAATGGTTGTGAGCTCTTTGCAACAATACTTTGTCAACTAGTGAAGTTAAAGGTTTGAAATAAGGTCTATGCAAGGAATCATAATAAAATATAATTTTTCAATTATCTAACTTTTAAAACAGCTACAAATTTTGAACAGAAACTAAAATAAAATCTGAAATTTAAATCTAAAGATTAGAGTGTTGTTATATAAACAAAAGAGTGAAACAAATTACCAAAGAAGAAGATGCAAAAAACAAATCCTATGCAGAGAAATGTACAACAATGACATGGACCAAAGAAAGGGGGCCCTTCAGGCCTAGTTCATGCACAAAAAAGGAAGGACATTGGCTAAAGAAAATCAGAGCTCCTATATTAAGCATTAAACTTTTTACAAACTCAGTTTCAGAGAGTTCTCTTCTACCATCTGAATCCCCCTCAAGCTTCATAATTTAGCTTATTTATACAATATGGAATGTAAAAAATAGCATAGGAGTACTCTCCTAGAGTAATATGATAACCAATCAAATCCTAAAAATATTGATTCGACTTTTATTTGATGAGGCTCCCACGATTTTGTGAACAAATTCTGGTTGTTGATTTTTCTATTGTAAAAACTATTGGCTGGTACTCGAGTTGACCACGTGTTGGCGAAAGTTTTTTGGGTCAATTTTCGTGCATCTAGGATGACATGTACCATGGAATGAAAACAAGTAACAAAACCCACGTGTTTGGTTATTCTAGCTTGGACAACACTTATCTCGATGAATGATGAATTACAAGAACTGGATTTTTCTTGCAATTACTAGTAAAATCTGAATTTAAACTATTCTAAAATGTTGATTTTTAAAAATTAAAAATAAAATAAAAATTTACATAATTAATCCTTGGATTGTCTTTATTAGGCTAGGATAGATGGAGAATATGTCAAAAACGAGATATATAAGGGGAAAAAGGTCATAATTATAGAATCTTTTAACTAGAAAAACAAAGTACTGGCATCCACCCCCAGACTGATTCTTTTGCATGACCTCATGCAAATAAAATTTTGAAAATTTTTTGTTGCTCCTCCTTCCTAGATGACACCTATTTCTCTAAGTAAGAAATCCACATTGGATATGGAGGTCTTACTAGCTCTCCTATGTTTTTTGCTTGCAACTTTTACCTGTAGTTTTTCTTCTTGAGACTTCACATGCTTCCTCAATTTGTACCTTGTTGAAGACTGACATGTTGTATGAGTTTTTCCTTGAACGAGTTCCTGATTTGCTTCCTTTAACATTTTGAGTTCCTCCTTTAACTTCTCATTCTCATCCCTTATCTTGGAACTTGTTTCCTTTAAGTGTGCATTTTCATATTTTATGTGGCTATCTAAAATCATCATGTCTTTGATTTCACTTTTTAGCTTTATGATCTATCTCTTCTTATTTTTCACTTTTTATCTTGCAATCAAAGTAGAGAGTGGCACTTGATCTTCTCCCAATCCTGAAAATTTAGTAGGCATGTGTTCCTCCATCTCATCCAATTTTGTAGAAACTTCCCTTTCTATGGCTATTGATTGAGGTTTTCTGACTGAAGAGGGTTCTCCCAAGTTCTTGTCAATAACCATCAAAGGTAGTTTGACTAATGAGTATAGGTCTCCATCTGCTTTATCTTTGTTCTCCAAACAATCATAGAGTTCATGTTAGTTGTTATCAATCTCAAGGGTTTGTATTTTTTCTCTGCGCTTCCCTGTCCTATGTCTCTTAGCAATGTTTACAAACCCTTTATCCTGTTGTTTTTTCTTTTTCAAGCTATCTGGTCAATGTTATTGTCATTTTTGGATGAATTGAAGATTCACCTGCTTCTTTTCTTTTCATTTGTCTCTTTATTATTTTAATTTTCTTTTCCATTATTTTCCTAGAACTATCATGCACCTCTTCGACTGCATCATCTGATTCAGTTTCTACAGTATTCCTTGGAATATCTTCCAATATTTCAAACCCATTAACAACAAAAATTTAGGCCATACCATTCCTTGTTTCATCAATTCGTGTTTGATGATCATCTTTATCAATCCATGATGATACAAATATCTATCCAAGTTTTTGGTTTTCCTCTATATAGCTCTTGAGATATTTTTCAGTCTATTTAATAGATAGTAGGCAAGATTAATGACTTCTCTTCACTTAAATGTGACAACAGTCTAATGTGATATAAGAAAATAAAATTGAATCTTCCCTCACAAGTTATATATTTTGGGATTAGGTAGGAAATATCCTTCCAAGGGTGTTTGAGCCATAGTCTTGAGACACTTGCTGCCCAATTCAAATTGTTTTGTTTATTTCTCAATAAGAAAGGTGTCTGGGCCCTCATCTCCATTGGTTTTTTTTTTAAACACTTCTCACCAAATTGTGTAAGCCTTGTAATTTGTGAAATCATTGTTTTTGAAATGTGCAAGGTCAAGTTTCCTAGTTGAGCTTGTTCTCCATCAAATGACTGTGAAAATGCCCTTGTAACCTCTACATTGTGTCCATCAAAGTTCTCAAAAAATTCCACCCATCCTACTCTCCTCAGAATCACATAGCTCTGTGGACAGATTCCCTTAATATCAACTCATGTTGGTTCAAACTTAATTGTCATTGAGTTTTAAAAACCCGCTCAATATATCACCTATACTTCAATTTAAACCTTCACAACTGTTAGGATATGATCCTAACCCCTCTTCATGGGTCATTAATTAGTAGGATATGTTTTCTATGTAATAAAGGTTGACATTAGTTAATAAGTCCTAATAAATAAATAAAGAAGAATAAGTCAATGTAAGAAGCCCTAATATAAGTTATTGCTTCTAGAAAGATATTCCTCTAGAAGTTTCCTTAGAAGGTAGAATTAGTATAAATAAGAGTAGGGGTTATTGGATTTTTTTGTTGGAAATTATTGTAATATAAATCTACTCTATTGGAGGTTTCCCCATCAAAGAGGCAATTGAACATTGCTATCTGAATAAAGGTGTTTTTTCTGGTGTTATTCTAGTATTGATCTAGCTATAATCTTGTCGTTTCATTACTTCTTGCAAAATATTTCAATTCTACATATTATATTTCATCTGGTATATTGCAAGTGGTATAAGAGCTCCTTCCTGGGAAGAACTTGTGGGGTGAATTGTTTTTAGGGTAGAGAAGTATTCTTACGTCTTTAGGCTACAAAGATATATCATTTCACACATAAACCCATGATTAGGGAATTATATATGTAGGAACTACAAACGGTACTCAAGAACACATTGTTGGCCACCCCTGTAACCCTTGTCGGTACCTTTTCGAGTGGTAGCGCATTAGACAACACCTGTATACAGATCGACCTAGATATCTTGAATCCCTCCATAGATAAACCAATCGGCCACCTGAATTCTATAGTGTCACCGAGAAAAACACTCAGGAACATACTCTCTAGTACATGAGTAATCGGGTCGTATGACTAAGGGTACGATCTAGCCTCCTTAGTTGGTTCCCTGAGATATTGGGGTAATTACTCATGTTCGACCCCACACGTATATAAGAGAGATATAGCACAAGGAAAACCCTTTCCTGTAGATACCCTGCAAACCCTAACCCTTGGCACAACAACAAATGATCTATTACAATGAAAATTGGCCCCTACTAAATTTTTCGATGTAGAAACACTCCATGCCAAAAATTTTATTATTGAGCATTTGGGAATTCTTCCATTTCAGAAGTTTTCAGGGCGGAGTATAAATCCGTGAGAGTTAAAAAAAAAAATTGGGGGCTTAGACGCACCATTGTTTGTGACCTAGTCCATTGGATCCCCCTCTTCATTCTTCTCACAGTGGTACCCTTTACTTTTAATACTTTTTTTCCCCCATGGTCCCAACCCTTTCTGGGACACCCTTATTTTCCACCTATCCCATTGGAATCCTCTCTTTGTCTTGATCACCCTGGTACCTATCACTTTTTTTGGCCCCGATTTCCATCCCGACACCTCATCTACTACCTAAGCCACTACCATGCCAACCACCCACACTCAGACCCAAGAAGGCTAGGAGTCTAATCTATCTCACTTAGAAAAGGAAGTGGAATCCATCCATACTTCCATACACACCAAAGTCAAAGAGTCCCTACACTCAGAAGTCCAAGTAGCCATCCATGTTTCCATACGAGAATTCATGAAAGGTAAGAATGTGGAGCCCAATGCAGAAGAATCCCAACATTCCCATAATGAGCATACTCATTTGTCCCACTCCCCTTGTTGTTCTCCACACTCTTGGAATAAGATGCCCAAAGTTGACCTGCATACATTTGATGGATCCAACTCAGTAGGGTGGGTTTCTCAAATGGAACAATAATTCTCCCTTCAAAATATTTTAGATGATGAGACCAAAATCCATGTAGGGGTTTTGTACCTAGATCAAGAATGATAGTAGTGGTGGTAGTTTCATAAGAAATGCTATCCAAGAATACCCACTTGGAACATGTTCACTAAAGTAATTTGTGCCCAATTTGATAGGGAATCACATTTTTTGGGACGACTCACCAAGTTGCACCAAACTGGATCAGTCACAGATTTCATCACGGAATTTGAACAATTGACTATCTGAACTGAGGGATTGTTTGATGCATTTTACATTGAATTATTTCTTAGTGTCTTAAAGGACTCCATCTCTGCTACATAGTTTCATGCATATCAATTATCATTGGAAGCAAAGACCACCCTTCAGTCCCCATCCATCAAGGCTATATTCCTCAATCGTCCTCACCCCTCTCCAACACAAACCTTGAAGGTCCAAAACGTATCTCCAACAAAAATGGTGGAACATCGCAAGCAAGGACTTTGCTAATATTGTGATGAAAATTATTCACCATGACATAAATGTAGAGAACAAAAGTTCTCCCAGATTGATGCATCAACTTCCTCTCCCTATGAAGATATCCCATCAGATGAGGCTCTTGACCCAGAGGAGGCTCACCTAGGTGATCATTCCAAATCTCTAGTTGCAACCCCTATGGAACCAGAGGAACCTGCCATATCTCTTCATTCCCTCTCGGGTATTTTGGCCCCACAGAAATTGAATATAAAGGGCTAAATCAAACATAGGGTGGTTGTGATGTTGATTGATAGTGGTAGCACCCATAATTTTATTCATCACAGGCTCGTTGAGCATCTCCATTACTTTGCCTTCCCTATTTCTAATTTTCAAATCCTCATCGTTAATGGTGGTACTATGAAGTGTGGGGGATGGTGTGAGAATGCCAAATCCAAATGGGTGATTATCATTTGAAAACCCACATGTTTTGTATTTCCATGGGTGGTTGTGATATTGTATTGGGCATGTAATGTCTTCTCACTCTGGGACCAATCACAATGGATCATCAAAAACTATATATGAGATTCTCCCTAGACGATCACACCTACACCCTCTGAGGTCTCCAAGTGGGCTCCCTTGAAATCACCATCTCTCACAGGATGGAAAATGTTGAAGAAAATCCACCATGGTGTGATTGCTCAATTTCATGCCATCCAGGTCACTTAATAGGCCTCCAAAGTAGTTCCTCCTAGCATGCTTCTCATATTGGAAAATTACCCCAAAGTATTTGAGGTTCTCACATACTTACCTCGCTCCAAGGG
This sequence comes from Picea engelmannii, assembly GCA_009831015.1. Taxonomy (NCBI): domain Eukaryota; kingdom Viridiplantae; phylum Streptophyta; class Pinopsida; order Pinales; family Pinaceae; genus Picea; species Picea engelmannii. Next base: position 445,983 of record ML783989.1, read on the forward strand.
AGAGCATGATAATAGAATCCCTCTCCTTCTAGGAAGTCAACCCCCAAATGTGCATCCCTACAGATATCCATTTTCTCATAAAAATGACATATAAAAGATGGTACATGAATTACTAGAGGCGAGGGTAATTCTCCCTAGTACCAGCCCATATTCTTCACCAATGGTGACGGTCTTAAATAAACAAGGTACTTGGTGCATGTGTCCTGATTTTTCATGCCCTAAATAATTTTACCATCAAATATAAGTTTCCCATTCCTGTTATTGATGATTTGTTGGATGAACTCCAATTTACCCATGTCTTCACCAATTTATACCTTCACTTCGACTATCACCAGATCTAGATGAAGGAGGAAGATATTCCAAAGAATGCTTTCAAAGCTCATGAAGGACATTATGAATTATTGGTCATGCCTTTTGGCCTTTGCAATGCCTCATCCACATTTCAAAGTCTCATGAATAAAATATTGAAACCTTACCTTCAGAAGTTTGTCCTAGTTTTCTTTGATGAAATCCTCATTTACATCCACACTTGGGATAACCACCTTCTTCATGTGGACAAATTCATTCACTTGTTGCAGGCCAACCAATTGTTTGTAAAAAATACCAAATGTTCCTTTGGAACCAACAAAGTGGAATACAAGAGTGTCGACAACCCATGACCTTAAAGCGCCTAAGGGGTTTTCTAGGTCTCATAGGATATTACATGAAATATTTCCACCATTATGGAAAATTTTATGAGCCCTTGACTGACCTTCTTAAGAAGAATTAATTTCATTGGACACTTGCTACTAAGCAAGCCTTCATATATTTAAATAAATCCATCTGCACTACTCATGTCCTAGTAGCTCCCGACTTCAACAAAACCTTTGTGGTGGAATCATATGCTTCTGACATTGGTATAGGCGCAATGCTCACACAAGATGGTAGAGCTTTGGCCTTTACTAGAAAAGCATTGATTGGTTGCAATATGGGTAGATCTACGTATGAAAAAGAAATGATGGCCATTCTCCATGAAATGCACACATGGTGGCCATATCTTTTGGGATATCATTTTTTGATCAAAACAGATCACCATAGTCTGAAGTATTTTTTGGAGAAGTGGTTATCCTCCCCAAAACAAAACAAGTGGTTGACCAAAATGTTGGGTTATGATTATGAAATCATATATAAAAAGTGAAAAGACAATATTGTCATTGATGCATTGTCAATAAAACATGAGTAGGATGACTCCCTATTTTCCTTATCCTTACTAGTCCCTAATTGGATTGAATAAGTATGACAAGAGTAGTTAACACACTTGAATATCTCCAAGCTAGTTCAACGCCTTCAAAAGGACCCTAATCCTCCCATAGGAATATTGTGTTAGTTTGATTTGGTCAAAGAATTTCCAACTGGATTTGGTCAAGATTTATCCTCAATATAACTATCACGTGTCCACATATTTTATTTAGACAAAATGGTAATTGAGAACACTTTGATATAGTCAAAATATGTCCTCATTGTAATTGTTATGCGTCCACATACATGAAGGGGAACTCAGGAAAAAATTTGTAAAAAAGGATGCACTTTGTTCAATTTAAGTGCGGATGAAAAGAGAAGAAAAATAATTTGTAATTGTTCAACGAAACTGAAACAAAGACTTATCAAATTAATTTTTGTAGAGAAAAGTTTAGTTCTGTAAAATATTTTTTAAACTAATTTTAGAGTGGCAGGGTGGTTCTAGGATGAGTTGAATCTCACTGATGATTGGTGTCCTCATTATTTGTGACAGGTTGATTCATTATAGGATTGGTGTCCTCATTATCTATGACAATTTGGTTCCTAAGAGGATCGGTGTCCTCATTTGCGACAGGTTGGTGCGTTAGAGGATTGGTGTCCTCATTTTTGACAAGTGGGTGCATGTCAAGTTGAATAATTATAAATTGTAAGTTTGTTATTGAAGAAGAACATAAATAAACATTCCCTGTGGTTTTCTCCCACATTGGGTTTCCATGTAAAATTTCTAGTGTAACGTGTTTTCTATGTTGTGTTTTATTTTTTGTATGTACTGTTTATTAAGTAAGCACTTCTAAACAACTTTAAATTGTTGCAAAGGAAATAAAATTGAAAGCTATGATACAATATTGATTCACCCTCCCTCTTAGTATTGTTGTAAGTTATAACAATTGGTATCAGAGTGCAGGTATCTTCATTAACAACCTAATAGATGTAAGGAAGATCACATAGAAAGTATGTCAAGTCAAGATTATTTTTCTTCTTCAACTAGACCTCCTGTTTTCGATGGAACAATTTTTTCATTTTGGAAAATCAGAATGAAAACCTACTTGATGTCTCTTGGTATGGAAATCTGGAAGAATGTGGTAGATGGTAATAAAATTCCAACTAATCTTCCAACTGATGAAGTTAGTAAGAAAAAATACCATATCAATGCAAGAGCTATGGATTTCATCCAAGGAGGACTTGAAGAAACATAATTTCTCAAAGAAATGCAGTTGGAATCTGCAAAAGAAATATGGGACAAACTGGTAAACAATTATGAAGGAGACAAGAAAGGAAATTTGGCCAAACTTCAATCTTACAGAATGGAATTTGAAAGCCTAAGAATGAGTGAATATGCAAATGTCCCAGGTTTCTTTCTCAAAGTATATGATATTGTAAACACTATGATACGTGAGAATATCGAAGAAGCTATAATAGTTAAGAAGGTACTGAGATCTCTTCCCTCAAGACTTGATGTAAAGGTTTATGCTATAGAAGAAATGCATTAACTAGATAAAATGACTATGGAAAGTATGCATGGAATTCTAACTGCTTATTATATGAGAAATAGGAAATAACAACCAGATCTAAAGGATGTGGTCTTCAAGGCATTAATAATGTAACATCCCGCTCTGGCACACTGAGCGAACTTATTCTTTGAGGACACCTGCTCGCAAGTGATCCAGATTATTATGATATTAAAACATTTGTCTTTGATTATGATGCGTCATGGGTAGATGACATGTTGTTTTACTACATTGACATCGACAGGTGCTATTGACTCAGTTTTTCTGAGTGTGCAGGGTTTTGGACCTTAAGGATGCAGAGGCATTGATGGAACCCCTTGGACTCCAGATTGAGTTAGGGAGTGTGCTATTTGGGTTTGATTAATTTACTGTGATATTAGTACATTTGAGATGATGATATGATGTGGAAATGTTCTGATATGATTTGTTGATGATGCAGGCTGACGATAGTTTGTTGACCAGACTCACATATGGAGTAAAGGGGTCACACATGACTACCAGAGAGGTTGAGGGAGAGGTGTGGACAGCATCCCTGCCACAACCTACTATCACTCCCGTCGTGGCTAGAACTGTAGGTTAACTATTACCTAGTTCGAGAGGACCCACAATGACATGAGGGCAGACTGCGACAGTTGCTCACGATGATTCTAAGGGGCACGCAATAAGGCGGGGGCCTTATTCCTTAGAATCCCTTATTCTCCCACAAGTTCACCTGGTGAAGTGTTGACTCCAGGGGTTATTGATGTCTACCAATCAGTCAAGAGGTGAGTGGCACCCTTGGAGCACGTGGTGTGTCCTGAAGGGCACATCGTGCAAAAGAAACAAAAGAGGCGAGTGGCACCCTTGGAGCACATGGTGTGTCCTGAAGGGCATGTCGTGCAAAAGAAACAAAAGAGGCGAGTGGCACCCTTGGAGCACGTGGTGCGTCATGAAGGGCACGTCGCGCAAAATAAACAAAAGAGGCGAGTGGCAGCCTTGGAGCACGTAGTGCGTCCTAAAGGGCACGTCGCGTTGATGATGATAAAGGAACGAACCTAGATGGCCCTAAGACAATTAACACATAAGAAATATTAAAAAAACAACTCCCCTGATTAAATGTCGCCCAGTCCAAAATCTAAGTTCTAAGTCTAAAATGTCGCTAAGGGTAAAATTTTGTCTACCCTTAAGAAAATATCTCAAAAAAAAAAATTAATAATAAAGTTTAAAATAAAAACCACTTAAGAGACAATTTTGGTCTTCATAAATTTTTGGGTAAAATGAAGGGTGTAAGAAATTAAATAAAATATGTGGATAAAATGTAAAGAAGAAATTTATTGTGTTAACTTTTGATAGTTTAAAAAACATACTAAATTAATAATAAAAGTAAATGAGGTAATTGCACAACTGTCAATTCTAGCTCATTAAAAGGGGAAAGAGGGAAATATAAAAATTAGGGAACTAGGGAATGAGGCAACATAAAAAGGGAAAGAGGGGAACTTATGGTAAAAAGTGGGAGGTCAACTTGTAAAGAATCTGCATTTAAAGAACCTTCTAAATTGAACCAATTTAGCAATTTCTTTTTAGGGAAAGCTTTTAAAACCTGTAAGGGACTCTAGGGACACCTAGGAGTGATTTTAGGAGTAATACTAGGTGGGTGAGGGAAATGAGACAATTAATCAATCAAAGAAATTAATTATTGGAGGAAAGTGGGGGATGGATGACACTTGTACGAAGAAGAATATTTAGAAGATTTTTATTAAAACTTAAATTAAATGAGATTTAGGGAAAGAATGGAAGTCCTAAAACTCTATAAAAGAAAGGGAGGAGAAGGAAGAAGGGGATCGGTTGTTAGCATAATGTTACGTTGCCGGATTGGTGACTTGACTGATTGACTTGTGGGAGTTGGGATTTCCCATCTTGGAGAGAAGTGGTAGCTCGGCCTTGCGAGGCGAGCTGGGAGCTAGACGTACCATCTAGATAGTGTGTGGCCCCTTTGCGGATTGGGGGGCTAAGGGGGAAGCTGAGTACCCCTAGCGTTGGCTGGGAGGCACTGGTGAGGTCTCGACGGTCGGCGAGAAGGAGCGGCACAGAGCGCGCGGACATCATCGAAGCGGGCGATAAGGAAAAGGTATGCTCTTTTATTTAGTAGAGAAAAATGCATTAAGACTTATGCTTGGATCTGAATATTGTTTGTAAATGAATTGAATGTTAGATTGATAGTGGACCCCTCTTCTTAGCCTAGCTGATTGTTTAGTTTCCTTGCTCCTTGATGCATCTAATAACCTTGAAATTGATTGATGGCCCTTTTCTCTGCATTTGTCTCTGCACAGTAATAATGGATGAATTTTGTCTCGAGATTTTGCCCATTCATTGAATGCCTAAAATTTTGTGGGTGACGTTCTAGTTGGGGTTTTACTGTTCCTTGGGTTGGATCCTTATGCTTCTACATTACTCTTAGTGGATTTATTTTTCCCGGATGCTATATATCTGCATTTAAATCATTGATGTGTAGTTACAACCATTGGCAATCACTGTTATGATTAATGCATGGTTGCATATGCATGGAGGCATTTTAGTGTCGAATTCGTTCTGTAATAGATATGTATATAATGCCTCTGTTATTTAAATAGATAAATAAAATCTTGAAATCGATAGATAATGGAGGTAATGGCGAATTCGTAGATCATGGATGGGGTATATTCGTATTTAATTAATGGTGATGCAGTTTTATAAGCTGTCAGCAATCCCTGGTATAATTATAATTCATTGCCTTATGTTCATGGAAGCAATAAAATCATAGTGAAATTTTTATTGTATGTAATGTGTAGTAGCCGTGAATTTCCATTGATGAAAGCAATTTATAAAGCAAATCCATGATAGTAACGACTTCTTGTTAGTGAACCCATGCAACGATTTTTTTTGACACTGCTTAATGACCAATCGATTGCAAAATTTAGTTCTGAGAATTGGTTCTGGCAATGGGTGTAATGACTTCTTTAAATGTTATGTATAGTCTACAATCGCTTTTCCTGGAAGTTGTATTCTGGTGTTGACCCTTGTGGCAGTGGCCCTTGGTGTAGTGACGTTGCAAGTTTAGTTACTGGCGTGCGATTACATTCCTGGAAAATCCTTTTTGGTGCATTGACAATGTTACTCACAGTCATCACTGAATCCTTCGATCGATGTCTATTTCCAGTGCACCTAAGAGGTGACTGCGTCCCTTCGCCTGTAGAGAATTTTCCTAGAAGGCCTTCTGTTGCGTTCCATCATCCAACCCCTACTTTTGTCTGACAACGCCTCACGAATCAGTCTGTCCAAACTGTGACTTGTGCACTGTGTAACAGTCAACTCATTTTGTTTCGTCCCTTAAATTGCTTTAAAAATCCAAAGGAACTTCAAGATATTTTCTTAGCCCCTATTTACGACTTTTGTCCTCAAAATTTTGGAGAGATTGAGTTAAAGGAATGTTTCTAAAGTTTTATTTTTTTCTGAGAGTGTGGAACCCAACCTGTCATTGTCCATATCCTTACCATATGAAGGGGCGCGACTGGTGGATTCGTTATGGCTAGTATTTATTGATGCTTCAGGGATGCAATAGTGTTGATGGCAGTTGTGGCAGTTTTAGAATCTACATTATATCACTAACCTGGAATCTGTGCAATCTTTAACTTAAATCATTAATGTTTTTTTTTTTTTTTTTGTTATTATCACATCTCTTAATCTTTCGTTGACTTGTGTGATATTGTTCGTATAACACTTCCAAGCCACTTGACACGTAGATGATTAACAAGCAAGTTAAATCATTACCCTTTTTGTTATTAATTTATGTAAGGTTGGAAACCATTTAACTATGACCATGTCTCAAACAGAGTTTGCAATTGCAACCATTTACTTAAGGTTTTTGCCAGGGAAAACATGTTTTGGTTAAGTAAAATTTCTTGATGATAACCTTTGTATTTAGTAAGGTCAAATGCCTGATTTAATATGCACTTCTTATATCTATTAATGATCATTGTATAGAGGAGATGTGTCGTGTCCCCAAGGCCGAGCCCCGTTACAGATCATGATATATGCAATGAATTGTAAATGTGTTCTATAGGCTGGTGAGCCAAGTTTTGTATAAGATGGAAGGCTTATGTGGTTGTTAGGCCAGGAAGCCTAAGTGTTTGAAGGCCAGGAGCCTGTTGTTGTACTTGTATGTATGCAGAATATTTAATAAAATATAAACACCGCCAGGTGCAGACCGACCACAATGAATGAGTGAAGGGGGACTGAGCGTCCACAGAGTGGGCAAGGAACTAGGGGCTAGAAGGTGGGAAAGGGGTTGAGTGTTGAGCCTAGGGACTTAGGCCTGGAATAATATTTTAATATTATTTCCTAAAAAGCCATGTGCATATGTTTTTATCCTAAGTCCTTTTGGAAGGACACATGATTTCCCAAGTGGTGGGAGGAACGCATGCTGGTGGAATGCATGCAGTTCCCAGGGTGACAAATGTCCACCCTGACGCATGCAAATAAATTGGATGAGGTAAGCCATGGGCGGGATCTCGGACATTCCATTCGACCCGAATGCCCTGAGCAGGAGCCGTACGAGTTAGTCTGCAAGAGACCTCGAATATGTCTGTTACAGAGAGGAAACCTGGGTGGGGTGCTGAAGAATGTCCATGTCAATTTCGGGGAAGAGTATTTGTTTGCCCAGGAAAAGTTGAGCGAGCTTTTGTGTGAAGCCCTATTCTGAAATCTTGACCGAGAGAACATCCTGTGACTGCTAAACTGGTTCTTGGGAAGCCTGTGTCCATTTTCCCTGTGTTTGTGTGGCATGCAGTTCTGGACTGCGTGAGGCTTGTTGGCCTATGAGCGGCTCCCTCCAGGTGAGAGAGTGTATAGAGGAAGGAGAGAGATCTTGGAAGGAACCCTGTAGCTGCCACAGAACCCGGAGACTTCCGGTCCGATCTGTTCCTGTAACCCAAGGTAAGGGAGACTAGCAGCCAAAGGACTGTCCAGGTGACAGAGAAGGTGCACTCTCCTAGGGTGGAACAGGCATGTGGGGAATGAGGGTCTGTGGGCAGTGAGCGTGGGAGATTCCTGGGAGAGCTTGCTTCCTGGTGGTTGTGTATGAAGGAATTCCCTGTAACCTCAGCCTGAGTCTGGATTCCTTGCCTTGGGGTGGAGCTCAGTCCCATCTCGGGGGTGACCCACTGTTGAGTTGAGGAGCAGTGCGGTCTACGGCTGGGAGGTTCGCGGAAGGCCTGCATTTGGTTGGTGGATTCCACCATTGATAAAGATAAGTATCTGAATTATACTTTGATCATGTTCTGCAAGACTGAGCTGTTTATGTATCATGTTTTCTGTTGTGTATGTGAATTAATATGATAATGCTAAATGTTGGTTGAATATAGCAGTAATTCATATGTTTTACTCTGAGTTAAATGTATTATTTTTCTTGAATGCATGTGGTTATATAAATTCAGTATGAGTTATGTAAAAGTCTGAGTACAGTTTGGTTAAGAGAGGTTTGAAAGCCTCGGTAGTGAAAAAGGGTACACTACAAAATGGTATCAGAGTGAAGGTTTCGACACTGAGCCTAGATGGGCCAGTGGAGCAGTCTTTGGACTGAGAATGCGAGGGGAAATTGAGTCAGGAGGACCAATTTCAAACCCTGGTTTGCTCCAAAGCATCAAGGAGACACTTGACGAGTTTTATTAAGAACTCAAGAAGTTTAGCGGTGCAGTGAAACTACAGCAGATGTGGCCTACGGCCACGGGGAGACAGGTCTCTACACCAATGGTTTTAGAACCTTAGGATTCGTTCGAGAGGGAAGGTGAGCCCTCATGACCATCGAATCTAGAAAAATGTGCACAAGGTTTAAAGCCTTTGGATATTGCACAGGGGATTGGAAAATCGTGATACATGAAATCCCGATTTGGTTAGGAACGGTCTGAGCCGTCAGATCTCAGTCGGAAAAACCCGACAGTCGTTGGATCTGTCGGGAGATGCCCGAAGGTTAAACCTTAGTATTTAGGGGTGAAATCTCTGAATAAGCGAGAGAGGTGGGACCTGATGACGTTGTTGAGAGCGACGTGGACCCTCATGAACATACCACCTGCCACGGTGGTGAAGGGCGATAACTGTGCTGTGGGCCCGGAGGATAAAGTAATTTGTGATTTCATGGATTTGAGAGATAAGTACATGGGAGCTTGACATTGAAACTCACGAAGTTGTGAAGTAGCGAGAAGCGAGAAGGAAAGTAGCCGTTGGATCCAAATCGTGGGAGGACCGTTGGATCCGCACGTGGGATCGTGTATCGGAGCCTCGCGAGAAAAGGCTCAAGAATTTGGCCACGGGGGTTGCGAGAAGCGATACCCCGATAGTTGGAGGACAGTGTGGGCCATAGAGAGGCTGGTGAGTGGAATACAGGTGGCATGAAGCCTCGGGATCTCGCCATGAGAAGTCCCGAAGTATTGGCGTTAGGATTCGCGAGTCGCAAAGTGCCGAGAGACGAGGTTCATGTGGTCGCATGGCAGAGCATAAGGTGGGACCCGCGTGGTCGACGGGTGGACACGCGTTGCCTGGAGATAGGAGTCAACACTCCATTGAATTCTCGCATATCGGGGGTTCGCGAAATAGGAGGGTGAAAGCTCGATGGTTCAACCGGCGAGGTTGCGAGGTTGCGAGATTTCGAGTAGCGGAAGTTCATCGAGGGAGGAGTCAGATCAGCGTTGACCTATCGCATCTCGGAAGATCGCAACGGGAGGCACAATAGTTTGAATCACACACTCACGAAGGTACGAGTTGCGAGAGGCACTGACATTTAAGCCTAGCCTACGGTTACATGTGGAGAGGGCACTAACAAAGAAAAGAGTCATACCCTTGTCGCATCTCGGGTATCGACGGTTAGAGGAAATGAGTTGAGGGTCTTCAACTCACGAACTCGCGAGATTGCGAGTTGCAAAAGGGTGACTTGGATTTCGTATTTTTTTTTACTATCGGATCTTCGTGGATCGAGATTCCGAAGTTCCGAAGTCCCAGAAAAGTACAGAGCCGAACAGAGCTCAGGCAACTCGTGAAATTGAAACACTTTCTTAAAACATCGATGGTTATGAAATATGACGAATTGTCAAGAGACGAAGGCTCGACAAATTTGAGTCGTCTGTGTATTATATTTCAGAGGACTGACGAGTGTCAGAACTGTTTGGAAATTGCCTCAAATACAAAGAAATGGAAGAAATACAAAATACTTCCAGTTCAAGAAACTTATTTAAAACGAAATGTCTTTTATTTTGTTCGAACTGGCTTGTAAATATTGTGGATTGTTCATGAAGGTTTAATGGCCTGACAAATTTGAAATTTAATTGCACAGAGTGCATGTGTAGAGTTCAACGAAGGCCAGAAACCCAGTTAATCAACGTCGAGTATGGAGCAGGGAAAAGTGCAGTTTACCCCTGAAATAGAAGATGAACAGGAAGGAAAGGATGTTAACCTGGGATTCGAAGGATCGAACTCCAATGGGCATGGAAAAGAGATGGGTAAGGAAGAACATATGATGCAACTCATCAAAATATTGCAGAAAGATGCCCAGGCTCGCCTAGATGATAGCCAAAAGCTCATGAAAATCCAGGATCAGCAGGGTGAATTCAATTTAAAAATGTTGAAGAGCCTGGAAAGAATAGAAAAGAAATTGGAAAAGGGGAGTGACACAAGCAGATCAAGAAGTGTCAAAACCCCTAAGGGGAGAAGGAGATCGAGGAGTGGTAATAGACATTACCGTCTCTCCTCGAAGCATTCTGGCAAGGAGACACACAGTAGTTCAAGCCCGTCCCCTACCAGAAAACATCGAAAATCTGGAAGGGAGGAATTGAAAGGAGAGATGAACAAGATTAAGCCTCCAACATTCGATGGAGAACATAAGAAGGAGGAAGATGCCGAGACATGGTTGCTTGGCATGAAGAAATACTTCCAATTGCATAATTATTCCACCCATGCAGAAGGAAGAATTGCAATGTACCAACTGAAAAGAAAAAAATCCATGTGGTGGGATCAGTTTGTGCAGGTGCAACACATCAGAGAGAAAGAGGTCAGGTGGAAGGAGTTTAAGAGGCATTTTGAGAAGAAATACCTGACTAAAAGATACTATGATAGAAATATGAAGGAGTTCTTCGAACTCAAGCTAGGCAGCATGACCATTGATGAGTATGAACGAAGTTTTCTGTAACTACTGAAGTATGTCCCATTCATCAAAGACGAGGCTGTTAAAATTCAGAGGTATCTGAGTGGACTACCACCTTCCATAGGTGACAAGATTCAATATGATGATCCTAAGACCATGGAAGAAACCATAAGAAAAGAGAAATGCATGTACGAACAACAAAGAGAAAAGCCTACCTTTCGGAAGGCTTGGGATGACCAGAAGAGGTTTAAGAAAGAATAGAGGCAGAAGGGAAGCAAGCCTTCCTTTTTTAGAAACAGTCCTTGGGGACAGTCATCTTTTAAAGAGCCCAGGAAAGTTGAAGGGAGTGAGCAGATGCCAAGGCCTCCACCCATAGAGTGTTGGGGTTGTAAAGGAAATCATAGGTACAGAGACTGCCCCCACAGAAAAGACAAAGCAAGAATTGTCCATACTGTTCAGCAAGCTGAAACAGTGGAGGATATGGGTAGTAGAATGTCGAGGATCTACGTAGCCCTGGACAATAAGCAAGTAGAATTTCAATCGCACATGATTGAAGTGGAAGGTATGATCAACAACCAACCACTTGTTATTTTGATTGATTCAGGGGCTAGCCATAGTTATGTAGATCCTAGAGTGGTGGAAAGTTTGCATCTAACGAAGAGAAAACATGAGAAGTCTTGGTTAGTGCAGTTAGCCATAGGGACCAAGAGGAAGGTCACTGAATTGGTTAAGTCATGTTCGGTGGACATGAAAGGAATGAGCACTAAGGCTGAATTGAATATTCTGCCTTTAGGCTCATATGATTGCTTAATTGGGATGGACTGGTTGGACCAGCACCATGCCCTTCTGGATTTTTGTAACAAGAGATTCACATGTCTGGACGAAGAGGGAAATCAGGTAACAATCCATAGAATTCCCAGAGCCGTGGCTGTTAGAGAAATTCTCAACCATGCAGCTGAAGAAATGTTACCGGAAAGGCTGTCAATTATTTGCATCCCGGGTGGAAGAAGTATTCTAAAATGTGGTCTCGAATCTGGAAGACCACAGGGTGCTCAAAGAGTTTGAGGACGTCTTTCAGGAAGTGCCTGGACTACCTCCAAAGAGGGACATCGATTTTTCTATAAATCTGATGCCTGGAACAACTCCAGTTTCGAAAGCTCCTTATCGAATGAGCACACCAGAGCTGAAAGAGTTGCGACTGCAGCTCGAAGAGATACTAAAGAAAGGTTACATTCGTCCCAGCGTGTCACCGTGGGGAGCCCCAGTTCTATTCGTGAAGAAGAAAGATGGGATGATGAGGCTATGCATTGACTTTCGGCAGTTGAATAAAGTCACTGTCAAGAACAAATATCCTCTATCGAGGATTGATGATCTCTTTGATCAGTTGAAGGATGCAAAAATATTTTCGAAAATAGATCTCCGATCAGGATATCACCAAGTGAGAATAAAGGATGAAGACATCGGCAAGACCTCCTTTAGAACAAGGTATGGTCATTATGAATTCACAGTGGTGTCGTTTGGACTATCCAATGCGCCTGTTATTTTCATGTGCTTAATGAATGGAGTGTTCAGAAATTATTTGGACAAGTTTGTCATAGTCTTCTTAGATGATATCTTGGTGTATTCCAAGACAGAGGAAGAACATGAGCAACACTTAAGAATGGTGCTGCAGGTGTTGAGAGAACACCAGTTGTACGTAAAACTGAGCAAGTGCTCTTTTTACCAAAGGCAAATCCATTACTTGGGACATATAATATCTAAAGAAGGGATCGTTGTGGATCCTGAGAAGGTACAGGCCATTTGGGAATGGCCAGCGTCGAGGAGTGTGGCAGAAATTAGATCCTTTATGGGTCTGGCAGGTTATTATAGGAGGTTCATAGACAGATTTTCAAGGATAACTCATGCTATCACTTCCTTGCAAAGGAAGGAGAAGAAGTTCCAGTGGACTGGTGAATGTGAGAGAAACTTCCATCAACTGAAGCAACTACTCACTAGTGCTCCAATCCTGAATATTGCAGATCCAGACAAGGATTATGTAGTGTGCACAGATGCGTGTAAGGAGGGGCTGGGAGGAGTTCTCAGCCAAGAAAGATTTATAGTTTTCTATGAATCCCGAAAGTTGAAGGAGCATGAGAAGAATTATGCCACTCATGATTTGGAGCTGGCAGCAATCGTCCATGCCTTGAGGAAATGGAGACATTACCTCATGGGCAAGAAATTCGAGTTGAGAACAGACCATAACGGTCTGAAGTATTTATTTGATCAGCCAACCTTAAATGCCAGGCAAATTAGATGGCTGGAATTTCTGTGTGAATATGACTTTGATATCAGGCATATCAAAGGGAAAGACAATAAAGTGGCTGATGCAATCAGTAGAAAAGTGCACGAATTACATGCTACAACCATTAGCATGTACAGAACTGAGATTAAGAACATAATTCTTGAAGCTGCAAATGCTGATTTGCAGTACAAAAGACTTGTAGCAAAGCTACAGTAGCATGAGAAACCACAAACCAAGGAAAGATACACCTTGGGAGCTGATGGTTTACTTCTGCATAAGAACAGAGTATATGTACCCAATGTCCGAGAATTGAAGATGGCAATTCTAAAAGAGATGCATAACGTGACTTATGCTGGACATCCTGGATATCAAAAGACTGTGGCAGCAGTCAAAAGCCATTATTTTGGGCCGAGGTTGAAGAAAGAAATTGTTGAATACATCGCCAGACGTATGGAGTGCCAAAAGGTTAAGGCTGAGCATAGACACCCAGCAGGGTTGTTGCAGCCTTTACCTATTCCTGAATGGAAATGGGACGTGGTAACAATGGATTTTATCACAAGATTGCCCAGAACAAGCAAGCAGCATGATTCAATCATGGTGGTGGTGGACAAGCTTACTAAAGCTGCCCATTTTATTCCACTGAAAACCACCCACGAAGCAGCAGATGTTGCTGATATCTTTTTAAAATAAGTTGCACGCTTGCATGGAATTCCTAAGACAATTGTGTCTGATATGGACCCGAAATTCACTTCGAATTTCTGGAAAGGACTGTTCAAAGGATTCGGAACGAATATGAACTTTAGTACAACATATCATCCCGAGTCTGATGGACAGACAGAGAGAGTAAACAGAGTAATAGAATACATGCTGAGAATGTATGTGATGGATAAACCATCAAGGTGGGAAGACTACCTGCATTTGGTAGAATTCGCCTACAATAATGGGTATCATGCATCATTGAAAATGAGCCCGTTCGAAGCACTTTATGGAAGAAAGTGCAACACTCTAGTGAGTTGGGATAATCCAGCTGACAGAGTAGTAGTTGGACCTGAACTACTCAAAGAGATGGAAGATCAAATGATAAAAATCAGACAGAATCTGAAAGTTGCCCAGGACAGGCAGAAAAGTTACGCTGATAGTAACAGAACCCATAGGGAATTCAAAGTGGGTGACCATGTTTTCTTGAAAGTGAAAACTAACAGGAGTTCCCTGAAATTGGGAAGTTGCACCAAGTTGGCAGCAAGATTTTGTGGGCCATTTGAGATCCTGGAAAGGATCGGGCCAGTTGCATACATGCTTTCATTACCTGCATCTATGACTGTACATAATGTGTTTCAT
>ML783989.1:460583-478006 GCA_009831015.1 Picea engelmannii
TAATGTGTTTCATGTTTCACTGCTTAAGAAATATGTACCTGATGCTAATCATGTTATCGATTGGACTGTGATTCAGGTGGAACCAGAAGGTGTCCTGCAAGTGCATCCTATGCGCATATTGGACAGGAAAAGCAAGCAGCTCCAAAATCGAGCTATAGGGCTTGTAAAGGTCCAGTGGACCTGGTACGGTCCTGAGGATGCGACATGGGAGCATGAAGAAGTAATGCGGGCAGAATACCTGCATCTTTTTGAAAATTTTGAAGGACACACAGATGCAGTGTAAGTTGCACTGAGGATAGTGAAAAAATAAGGGGAGGGGGATTGTAGTGTCCCCAAGGCCGAGCCCCGTTACAGATCATGATATATGCAATGAATTGTAAATGTGTTCTATAGGCTGGTGAGCCAAGTTTTGTATAAGCTGGAAGGCTTATGTGGTTATTAGGCCAGGAAGCCTAAGTGTTTGAAGTCCAGGAGCCTGTTGTTGTACTTGTATGTATGCAGAATATTTAATAAAATATAAACACCGCCAGGTGCAGACCGACCACGATGAATGAGTGAAGGGGGACTGAGCGTCCACAGAGTGGGAAAGGAACTAGGGGATGGAAGGTGGGAAAGGGGCTGAGTGTTGAGCCTAGGGGCTTAGGCCTGGAATAATATTTTAATATTATTTCCTAAAAATCCATGTGCATATGTTTTTATCCTAAGTCCTTTTGGAAGGACACGTGATTTCCCAAGTGGTGGGAGGAACGCATGTTAGTGGAACGCATGCAGTTCCCAAAGTGACAAATGTCCACTCTGACGCATGCAAATAAATTGGACGAGGTAAGCCATGGGGGGGAGCTCGGACATTCCATTCGATCCGACTTCCCTGAGAAGGAGCCGTACGAGCTAGTCTGCAAGAGACCTCGAATATGTCTGTTACAGAGAGGAAACTTGGGTGGGGTGCTGAAGAATGTCCATGTCAATTTCGGGGAAGAGTCTCTGTTTGCCCAAGAAAAGTTGAGCGAGCTTGTGTGTGAAGCCCTATTCTGAAATCTTGACCGAGAGAACATCCTGTGACTGCTAAACTGGTTCTTGGGAAGCCTGTGTCCATTTTCCCTGTGTTTGTGTGGCATGCAGTTCTGGACTGCGTGAGTCTTGTTGGCCTATGAGCGGCTCCCTCCAGGTGAGAGAGTGCGTAGAGGAAGGAGAGAGCTCTTGGAAGGAACCCTGTAGCTGCTAGAGAACCCGGAGACTTCCGGTCTGGTCTATTCCTGTAACCCAAGGTAAGGGATACTGGCAGTCGAAGGACTGTCCAGATGACAGAGAAGGTGCACTCTCCTAGGGTGGAACAAGCATGTGGGGAATGAGGGTATGTGGGCAGTGAGCGTGGGAGATTCCTGGGAGAGCTTGCTTCCTAGTGGTTGTGTATGACGGAATTCCCTGTAACCTCAGCCTAAGTCTGGATTCCTTTCCCTGGGGTGGAGCTCAGTCCCAGCTCGGGGGTGACCCACTGTTGAGTTGAGGAGCAGTGCAGTCTATGGCTGGGAGGTTCGTGGAAGGCCTGCATTTGGTTGGTGGATTCCACCATTGATAAAGATAAGTATCTGAATTATGCTTTGATCATGTTCTGCAAAACTGAGTTGTTTATGTATCATGTTTTCTGTTGTGTATATGAATTAATATTATAAGGCTAAATGTTGGTTGAATATAGCAGTAATTCATATGTTTTACTCTGAGTTAAATGTATTGTTTTGCTTGAATGCATGTGGTTATATAATTTCAGTATGATTTATGTAAAAGTCTGAGTACAGTTTGGTTAAGAGAGGTTTGAAAGCCTTGGTAGTGAAAAAGGGTACACTACAAGATGCGCTTGAAATTCTGGTGCTTAGGAGTAGATTATCAACTACTCGGCCTTAGGCTATTTATGATTAATAGAACTTACCTTGTTTACAATTCTGAAGGTAGCTAATGATAATTAAATCCTTGAAAATGATTAATATAGTAACTATTGTTATCAATTCATTAATTTCTTAAGACCATGTGGCCTAGCCCCAATTAAATAAGCAGAGGATAGTGCGTAACCCCTTCAACAAACTTGGTAAGGATTGATTTGGAAGGACAACGATTTTGTTTTAAATAGGGTAAAAGTCCAATGTTTATTCTTATTAGTATTATCGAATGTGGTTTGTATGTATTTGGATTCAAATAAAGTAATCAAATGTAAATAATAAAGGGTGATTTGGAAGGTGTGATGATTTACAAATGAATGTCTTTTGAGCTAGCACTTATTCTTTTATTACTAATTTGCCTTGTCATCCATACGGGTGTTGAGTGTATGCTTCATTCAGTTCTAATTAAAGATACTTGATCTTGAATAACGGGCAGATTGTGGCCTTAAGACTAAGTTTAGATTTTACCTTGACTTCATTATGCACTTTAGACATGCATTGCAGGGCTCTTACTGAGGTTGAAATAAGTTGTGTTGATTACCTTACTTGCTTTATTAATTGTCTTTGTCTTGAAATTTGATTAAAAATACACCTCCCATGCGATACTGTATTAGTAGTGAGTAATTTAATGAGTTAGTAATGATTCACTATCACAATTTGCCTATTGGATAACCCTATTGACTACGATCTTGATGGTTATGTTTTTATCATTAGCTTAGTAGGTTGGGTCTGCTTGCGTCAGGAGGGATGTAGACACCTCCATGTTCCTCAGAACAGTCTCCAACCCTGAGACCTTAAATGGTTAAAATTGATGGGAACCTGGGCTTGAGCATTTCTTATGTGTCTTGGAGGTCCTAACCATTGCAGGGTAGGACAGATGGGTAGTCAATATTTTTATTTTGTCGGTTGGTTGTTGTTCTTTACTGGCAAATGTTGATGTGCGTCTTAGATCTTTATGTTGATATCGCAGTTGCATGCGTCATGATTCGTCGTCATGTGGCGGAGCAGAGTATAATGTCTTTTTATACTTGTACACATGCACACACACAAAAAAAATTGCACTTGTTATAAGAGGCTTGTCGACGTAACGAGGAGGATCATTACAAATAAAATCATCAACATATCAAGATCATGATTCATTAGAACATTTCTCATATGAAGAAATAACTAACTTTGTAAGGAAACTGAAGAGGGGCTTTGGAAAATATAAAGGTATGTTACCATTCAAATGCTTCCATTTTGGTAAAGTTGGTCATTTTTTTTTTATCTAAATGTGCTTTCAAACAAAACAACACCAATGAAAAATAAAGAAAAGGCAAATATAAACCTAGGGAGTTTAAAAAGAAAATGTCTTTTAAAAGGAACATTTTTTATTCAAAAGAGGATGGCAGCATCTATTCAGACATTGAAGAAGAAGAATATGAGTCAGATACAATTCAATATGAAAAACTTCGCATGGATTTGGAGCAACTTAAATATGAACAAGAAAAAAAAGACACAGAAGAGTGTGAAGATGTAGTAGACATGGAAGGAGAACTCATTAGTTCTATGGAGGAAATATCCCGACTCAAGAAAAAGAATAAACTAAGAAAATAATAGTTACAGTTTTATAAAGAAAAGGACAATGAGATCAATGAATATATAGTCATCTTAAAAATTCATCCAGAAGAGGCCAAAAGAAGGGAGGGAGTATTGATGAATCAAATAAAAGAAAAGGAGAACATCTCTGACAAACTAGAAGAAAAAATAGTGTCCTTAAGGAAAGATCTATAGAAGTCCAAGACTCAAATTAAATTTATAAGAGGATCTGAAACTCTAGATAAAATTGTCAATAATCGGAGATCACCATATGACAAGACAAGAATAGGATATAAAGAAAGAATGAAAATTTTCAAAGGGGAATCAAGCACCAGCATGTGAACTAGTGAGAATCCTACAAGTTATGAAAATTCTCTCAAGGGAAACAACAATTATCCTAACAGATCAAAATATGATAAGAAGAAACAGTCAGAACTGGATAAACACCAATATGCAAAACATTATGAAGGAAACAACATGTGCTTGAATATTATCAAGCTGGCAGACAAAGAACGATACCTACAAGTAAGTTTTTCATTCCAAGGAATCCAATTTTTTTCTATTGATATTGTTTCTCTTGTGGAACCTTTGGACATAAGGTTGTGAGTTGTAAGACTTTTAATAGAAATGTAGGAATGAGATTCAATAAACCTCAAATGGATATGTATCAAAATGATTTCTCCTCTCTATTAAATGACCTTGAATGCCACATATGCAATAATTTTTGACACAAGGAAAGTGAATGCAAAAGAAATATGTTTCTTATCCATAAGCAAGACAAACACGAATATTTTACCAAGGTTTGGAGGAAGAAAAATAAAAACAAAGAAAATTGTGGATTGGCTCTATATGTAAAAAATCAAGAAAATCAATGGTATATTGATAGTGGCTTCTCCAAGAACATGATACGAGACAAGATTAAGTTTGAATTCCTAACTAAAGAAAAAGGTGGTAATGTTACTTTTGGAAACAATGGTCCAGCTAGAATTAGAGGAAAGGGAATTGTTGTACTAGATGGAGATAAGAAGGGAAAGATCAAAGAACAAAATGTGTTGAATGTAGATGGTCTAAAACATAACTTCTTGAGTGTAATTCAAATGTGTGACCAAGGAAAAAATGGTCTCTTTCATTCAAAAGGTTGTAAAGTAAAGGGTGTGAATATATGAAAGACTATTGTCATGGCAGTCATAACTTCAGGAAATGTGTATGTTCTAGAAGAAGGAAACAAAAAACAAATTATTGGTAAAACTAATGAGATTTGGATTTGGCACAAAATACTAGGCCATCTTAGTTTTAATCATCTTGTTAAGCTATGAACAAAATATGTTGTGAGAGATATGCCAAAATTTTCCAAACCTAATAATATTGTTTGTAAGTCATGTCAGTTTGGAAAGCAGTAAGGAGTTCAATTCAAGGCAAGATAACACTCCACCACTCAACCTCTTGATCTTATTAATATATATCCATGTGGCCCCACTAGTACACAATCACCTCAAGGTGAAAGATATTTTATTTTGTTGATTGATGACTATACTGGAATGACTAGGGTTGGATTGTTGAAGCATAAATTTAAGGCTTTTGAAAAATTAAAAATATTCAAAGAACATGTATAAAATGAAATGGATTTAAAAATGAAGTGCCTAATATCATAAAAAGGAGGATAATTCGGATCTCATGAATTCAACAATTAATGTGAAAAGCATGGGATCAAGAGAATTTTTTGTATTTCTAGAACCCCTCAGTAGAATGTAGTAGTAGAAAGGATGAACATAACAGTTCAAGAAATGACCATGGCCATGCTTGATGAACAAAAAGTACCTGAAACCTTTTGGGGAGAATATGTTCAAACTATTTTTAACATTCTCAACAAAGAGAACATAGGAGTAAACAATGATAAAACCCCTTTTGAGCTATGGCATGGTAGACCAACATCAATAAAACACTTGAAAGTTTTTGGAAGAAAATGCTACATTAGAAGAAATGAAGACATCTTAGGTAAGTTTGATTCTAGAGTTGATGAAGGTATGCTGTTAGGATACTCCTCCAAAATTAAAGGATACAAGTGCTACAACAAAAGACTCAAAAAAATAGTTGAAAGTATAGATGTAAAGGTAGATGAGTGACCACTTCATCCAAAGTGACACCAACACCATGATAATTCCTATCATGAACCAATCATAAATGAGCCACAAGGAGATGAAATGCATGAGTATTAGGAACAAGAGGATTCTGAGGAAGAAAAGAGAAGGGATACATCACAACCAAAGACCCCATCAAGGTATGTTCAAAAACATCATCTAGAAAGTCAGATTCTTGGAAACAAGGAAGCAAGTGTACAAACTAGAAGAAAACTCATAGATACATATGGTTCTGCAAAATTTTCACTACCATCCATGAGTGAACCACAAAATGTTATGCAAGCAAGTCAGGATGACCATTGGGTCAAAGCCATGAAGGAAGAACTAGACCAAATAGATAAAAATAAGACATGGGATCTTGTCCCAAGACCAAATGACAATAATGTAATTGGCACTAAATGGGTATACAGAAACAAGTTAAATGAATATGGACAGATAGTCAGAAATAAGTCCAGATTGGTATGTAAATGGTATTCTCAATTCAAAGGAGTCGAATTTGAAGAAACGTTTTCCCTTGTTGAAAGAATTGAATCTATCGGGATGTTTTTGGCTTTTGCATGCTACAAAAAATTCAAAGTCTACCGATGGATTTCAAATCATCATTTCTGAATGGTGACCTTAAGGAAGAAGTTTATGTGGAGCAACTAGAAGGTTTTTGGCTAACTAAAAAATAAAAAAATAAAAAGTATGTCTATTGATCAAACAAATCCTTGTGTTGGCTAAAACAGGATCTAGGAGCTTCGTATTACATAATCGAAAGGTATCTTCACCAACAAGGTTTTAAAATGGGAACAATTGATAACAACTCATACATAAAGGATGAAGATTCATCAATCAGAAAGAGGAATTTTCATTCCTCAAAATAAATATATCAAATAAATGTTGAAGAAGTTTGGCATGGAAAAATGTGCACCAATGAGCACTCCTATGACTACCTGTTTCAAACTCAACAAATATGACGATGCTCCAAAAATGGATCAAACCATGTACAGGTCTATGATAGGAAAATTACTTTATCTCACGGCTTCAAGGCTTGGCATCATACAATCAATTGGTTTGGTAAGTAGATTTCAATTAAATCCTACGGAAACTCATGTTCTTGCAGTTAAAACAATATTTAGATACTTTCAGGGAAATGTTGATTATGGTTTGTGGTATCCAAAAGACACAAACCTCGTTCTCGAATATTATATTGATACAGACTAGGCAGGAAGAATTTATTATAGAAAACTCACCAGTGGAAGTGCATTTTTACTTGGCAGTTGTTTAGTGTCTTGGATCAACAAGAAACAAACTTCCATTTATCTCTCTACATCTGAAGCCAAATATATAGCTATAACATCTTGTTGTACTCAAGTATTGTGGATTAAACACAATCTCAAGGATATTCACATTCCCTATGAACAACCTGTATCCATCATGTGTGACAATACCAATGCTATTATTCTCTCTAAAAACCCTATTCAACACTCTAAGACTAAGCATATACCAATTAAATATCATTTTCTCTGTGAACAAGTTCAATATCAGGTGGTCAAATTAGAGTATATTCTCTCCAAAGAGCAAATTGCAGATATTTTTACCAAGCCATTAACTAGAGTACCCTTTGGGTATCTCAAATAGAATTTGGGGGTGATCTCATCTTCCTTTCTTTATTAAATAACACAGTTCACTACTTCGAAAAGTGCCCCACACATCATTGTATCAGTAAGAAGTTTTTTATTGTGGATATGAGTCACTACTACATATGGGCGGATTATTCCACAAAAATTTTCCACGCTTCCACTAGTTTCATCATTTTTTTAAACAGGGTGGGATTTTCGTCAATATTGCCATGAAAGTTCGTCGCAATATCCAAAAAAATCTTATTTTTAACCTAGTTGGGATTTCCATCTCTATAGCGACAAACTTTCATGGCAATAGAGACGAAAATTTTTCCTATCTCATTGGTCGGTGTTAATGGCTAGTTGACTATTTTATCTATATATACGTGACTTTAAGAGACTTTGCGACACAATTGCTATATTTGTGACATTGTTCTTGTCTTTTGTTTGAGCTGTTTATTTTTTCCGTCACCCACTGGTTGAACAAATCCAATTCTCGATCAACATAGCTCAAATTTTGAACTTGCAAGGTTAGTATGTTATTTTTTATTGATGTACTCATTTAACTTGTAATTTGTTTTTCAAATGTCCAAATTTCATTTAGCTTGTTTTTTCCTTGATAATATATTATAATATGTGTAGTACCTTATTTCATGTGTTTGGTTTTTGGATTTAGTTAGTATATTCTATAGAAAAGGGCATGTGGATTCCATAATATTCTAGGTTTATGGAATCCACATACCCTTTTCCCTTCAATTGTAGCTATAATATCTCTCTCTCTTCATTGATAAAGATATAGAAGTGTTCTTGAAACTCAACACTGATCGGTGAAATGATAGTAATTGATTGTCATTTTCTTCTCCCTTTTATTTTTAAGACCTAAAAAAAAACACCAACAAAGCTTGATAGAAGCTTTGATACCACTTGTTACATCCCTAGTACCCAAAAGGGATCACACTTGCATAAATTGAAAATAATATAACAGTGACAATAATGGTTGGGATACTTGCACACCTAATGGTTGGCAGCTAGCACTTACTAATTCAATTAAATGAAGGAAGAAATCTCCATGAATAAAATATTGAAGTTGATTGTTATATTGATAAATGATAAGTTATGGTATATATAAGATAGGGAGGAAAATCATGTTTATAACAACAAGGGTAATAGCTGCAATATATTGTAACATTTCCCTCTTCCGCATAAATTCTTTGGTATCCTCAACATTTCCCTCTTCCACATAAATTATTTTCTATCCTCAACATATTGTAATAAATAATGGGTAGGTTGGCATTAGTGACAAGATAGCCTATTGATATTACATATAATTATTAATGTACGAGAGATCATACATTATTTAAGCATGCAAAACAAAACCCAAGACTAAATATTGTGGTTGACGTGATCGGGTCTATACATTTTGAAAAACAAAGTACGAGAATTTCCATTATTTAAGCATGCAAAACAAAACCCGAGGCTAAACGTTGTGATTGACGTGATCGGGTGTGTACATCTGGACGGTGGAGAAAGTGCACTCATCAACTCATTGGGAGATGAAACAAAGTCTCAAAATCGAAATTGTATTCTTACATTTACTACACATATAATGCTGGTAACATCAATCATTATTTGTACTTTTAATTAATACATGGCTATTTGTGGATTTTTTAAAAAACAAATAATTTAATTTTTTTATTTTTGTGGTTAATTGTCACCTCCAACCAGAGGAAATTAGTCACTTCAGAGTTTTTGACCAATCAAAAAATAGAATTTTGAATATTTAAAAATAAAATAATATTTTTATTTATATATAAAATTCTCATTAAAAAATATTTATTGAAAAACATTATAAAACATTGTTAAAAATTTTGTAAATTTACAAAAGTCAAAATGATTTTGATTTGCAATCGATTGCTATATTCCCTGCTTTAGCAGGGACTAATAAGATACATAAACACTAACCCTAAACTTATGTTAGGTATATATGTCGGTATTATATAAAGAAAACATTTGTACACATATGACCTTATTATAAAGATGTTATCTATGTCATCATGATGTTGATCCTCTACACATATGATCACCTTGTTATAAAGATGTTGACCTTATTATAAAGATGTAGTCGGTCACTGTAAATAAACATATCATAATCGAAAGGAGTAGCTAAAATATAAAAAATTGACAACTTAATGTTTGGTATGGTGTAGGTAAGACAATTACTTGTCAGGACAAGGATTTGTCACAATGATCGAAAATGACAAGAAGTTTGCTCGGCTAAGAGCAACATTAGAGGTGAGGAGCAATGGAAAATGTTATTTCCCTTTCTATGATTGCAAAGGCTTGCAAAATAGAATATTTTTTTTTATATATAAGTAAGAGGTTTTATATATAAGGGCCTTCAAAAAACCAGACCATAGTTACAAAAACTTGATAACAACCGGATTGTAGTTACTGAACTGCCCCAAAAGGGAGAAACCAGTTCAGCCAACCGGGTAAGTTTAGCATCTGAGAACCTACCAGTCTTAAAGAACAAAGCCAAGCTGACTAAATTGTAACGAAAGGGAAAACTATTAAAAAGAAAAGATCCCTTGAGGGGTTATACACTTGGCAATTAACCTGGCCAGGTGGCAAGAACAGCCGCGTGCCATGGCTCCTCCTCAACGGGTGTCCCTTTGTTTTCCAAATGCATGTCATCGTCCACGGTGCACTTGTCCCTGTTGGCAACTAGCATGGCGTCTCCCGACAGAGTGTGCACATGCTGGCCTGTGGCTGTCACCACTTCTGTGTCCTCATGCTGGACCTGCTCCGCAACAACCTTTGCTACACTCTACGCCCTAACATTTCTGTCGTCACCTGCTGAGGAGGGCACCCCTGCTGAAGCCGCACCTGTTGGGTAGGAGGGAGAGGCGTCTTGGAAGGTAGATAGATGTTGGAGGAGGGTCGAGATCCTTCCGTCCATAAGTTGCATTCGAAATTGGAGGTCCTCCATTCCCTAACGGAGTTCGAAGACCAAATCATAGAGGATGGTGAAACTTTCTTTCAGCTGCAGATCAGGCTTGGAGTCAGTAGACGCTGACGTGTTGTTTTGGGCAGCTCGAATAGGAGGTGGCACCCCCATGGGCGACTTTGAGGAACCAACAACCGGTGCAAGGGAAGGATTGAAAGTTTTGGAGGTTAGTGGAGTGGCAAGGTGGCACAAAGAAGATCTCAGCAAGCTTTCAATTATGGCTAAGAACTCAAAGCGGGAGACAGTCGAGGTGGAAGAAGTGAGAGGTGCTAACTCGGGTAGCAGAAGAGGCAAGGAAAGTGTTGAGGATGAACCAGGGGGAGAAATCGATGCATGGGGCCGAGGAGGATGCCATGGAGAGCCCCTTCATGGTCGTCCTCATTGACGCAGCATGATTTGAAAGTGGAAATGGATTTGGTGTTCCAGGAAAATGTGGAGAGATTGGAGAAGGTTGGGACCTGTGAGTACCATGAACGTACAAGCAAAACCAGGCCAGGGCAGCGGAGGAATGTGGGAGTCGATTCTCGAGAGAGAGAGAGGAGCACAAGAAGACGGAGAAGCCATAGAACAATGCATAATGGAGGTCGAGTGAAACAAAATTAATGCCACTGCAAATGACATGAAAGCGAGTTAATGCTAGGTAGAGTCAGCGGTGGTCGGCACGAGCTAGTCACATGGCTTGCTGCCTTGATGGCTCGTCCGCTCTCCCTATGTATGCCAAGTGGTCGGCACTAACACCCCATCTGGGGGAAAAATAGAATACTTTTAATAACAATGGCCCAAAGACATTGTAGGGAGAAGGGGCACACAGAAGGGGGTTATGAATATCGTCCCTTGGTAAGAGGATTCAATATTTATTATATTCTTTGTAATAATCAGTATGTCATGAATTTTAGTAATATTTGTTATCGGGGTTTTTATACTTTCTATAAACACTAACTTTTCTACGTTGTTTTTAAATATATAGACGATGCCCCCAAAATGTCGACCTCCGGAGAGTTATTTGCCAAGTACTAGCAGAAATACTACTTTACAGGGAGATTAACTTCGAGATCAGAATATTGAAGTTGTTGATCAAGTTATTAATGATGATATGGATGGAGTAATGTTAGTGATTCAAATTAGGAAGATGAGATACATATATTGATCCAAGACACATTTGCTCCAATGGATGAGGACAACCAGGATGATAGTCATGATGTTGATCCTCTACTCGAGAAGTCACGTCAACCTCTTTATGAAGGTTCAACAACAAATATTTTATCTGCTATATTTTTGTTGGTGAACCTGAAGGTTTTGAATGGTTTATCAAACACATATCTCACACAGATACTAAGGTATTTAATTTGTTAATTATTTATGCCTGCATGTTCACAAATACTTAAAAGGTTCAATTTTTTCCTATATTGCTATTGTTTTCTAATTTGTAAATTAGTATATTGGATGATATATTGATGATTAATATTGTTTACATTGACTTGTTGTTTAGAATTTTGTAGATTTTTAAGTGATGTTCTATTACTGACATCAAATATTTTTCCATGCACATATCGAGAAATATCCGTGATTATGAAAGAAATTGGGATGGACTATTAGGCTATTGATGCATGTCCTAATGATCATATCATATATTATGGACAATATGCATTAGAAAATGAATGCCCATAATGTCAAATTAGTATATATCAAACCGATAAAGCATCAAAGAAGGTGCCTCGCAAAGTTCTTCGTTATATTCCGATAATTCCATGTTTCCAGCGGTTGTTCAGGTGCAAAAGTATAGCACAGTTTATGGATTTCCATGCAAAGAACAAAATTTGAGACGATGTTCTTCGAATTCCTGCAAATGGTTCTGCATTGAACTACATCAAAGAAAAGTGGCCAATTTTTAAAGAACCTCGTAATGTTAGACTTTCGTTGGTAGCTAATGGTGTCAATCCATTTAGAGAGCTTCGTTCTATGTACTCAGTGTGGCCTATTTTTGTTATAAACAATAGCCTTCCTCCTTGGATGTCGATCAAGAGAGAGCACACAATGTTGGCAATGATTGTTCCAGGTATTTAATTATCTTTTATTTTCTTTAAAGTATGACAAAATATTTCATTTCTTTGTTTCATGCATGGTAATTATTTCTTTTATATATCACGGCATCTAGATAAGTATAATTAATCATGCAGTATGTTGAACCAATTAGGTAGGTACCCGGTTAAATATATGAACTTATATATTGAGCCTCTCATCAATGAGTTGTTGAAGTTATGGGTTGGTGCCACTATGTATGACATCTCTAGACCAATAGGGCAAAAACGGTTTCAATTCCATGGAATACTATCATGGATAATCCATGATGCTCCCGGGTTAACACATTTTTGTGGTATATTGTTACTTTATTTTTTGATTTAATATTATATATATTTATTGAAAACATCATGCATTATTTTAAATTGTAACTCTAATTTGACACTACATTTGTTCATATATCTTGTAGGTCTTCAAACAAAGGGTAAATTTGCATGCCCAGATTGTGGTCCGAGGATAAAATATCGTCGTTCAAGGAGTTTAGAAAAGGAAGTGTTTGATGATTATAGGCACTTTCTGCCTAAGAACCATAGTTATCGAACTATAGACAAAAAAAATTCAATGGTAAATAAGAAAACGGGAAAAAACCACGAAGAATGACACCTCGCCTATGGAAGTTGGAATATATTATAAATCGTCAAGGTACGTAAATTATTTATGTATGACCTATTATATAAATCTTTGGTTAATTGTATTCAATATTCATTCTTTGTAATAATCAGTATGTCATGAATTTTAGTAATATTTTTTATCTGGGTTTTTATACTTTCTATAAACACTAACTTTTCTACGTTGTTTTTAAATATATAGACGATGCCCCCAAAATGTCGACCTCCAGAGAGTTATTTGCCAAGTACTAGCAGAAATACTACTTTACAGGGAGATTAACTTCGAGATCAGAATATTAAAGTTGTTGATCAAGTTATTAATGATGATATGGATGGAGATAACGTTAGTGATTCAAATTAGGAATATGAGATACATAGATTGATCCAAGACACATTTGCTCCAATGGATGAGGACAACCAGGATGATAGTCATGATGTTGATCCTCTACTCGAGAAGTCACGTCAACCTCTTTATGAAGGTTCAACAACAAATCTTTTATCTGCTATATTTTTGTTGGTGAACCTGAAGGTTTTGAATGGTTTATCAAACACATATCTCACACAGATACTAAGGTATTTAATTTGTTAATTATTTATGCCTACATGTTCACAAATACTTAAAAGGTTCAATTTTTTCCTATATTGCTATTGTTTTCTAATTTGTAAATTAGTATATTGGATGATATATTGATGATTAATATTGTTTACATTGACTTGTTGTTTAGAATTTTGTAGATTTTAAAGTGATGTTCTATTACTGACATCAAATATTTTTCCATGCACATATCGAGAAATATCCGTGATTATGAAAGAAATTGGGATGGACTATCAGGCTATTGATGCATGTCCTAATGATCATATCATATATTATGGACAATATGCATTAGAAAATGAATGCCCACAATGTCAAATTAGTATATATCAAACCGATAAATCGTCAAAGAAGGTGCCTCGCAAAGTTCTTCGTTATATTCTGATAATTCCATGTTTCCAGCGGTTGTTCAGGTGCAAAAGTATAGCACAGTTTATGGATTTCCATGCAAAGAAAAAAATTTGAGACGATGTTCTTCGAATTCCTGCAAATGGTTCTGCATTGAACTACATCAAAGAAAAGTGGCCAATTTTTAAAGAAGAACCTCGTAATGTTAGACTTTTGTTGGTAGCTAATGGTGTCAATCCATTTAGAGAGCTTCGTTCTATGTACTCACTGTGGCCTGTTTTTGTTATAAACAATAGCCTTCCTCCTTGGATGTCGATCAAGAGAGAGCACACAATGTTGGCAATGATTGTTCCAGGTATCTAATTATCTTTTATTTTCTTTAAAGTATGACAAAATATTTCATTTCTTTGTTTCATGCATGGTAATTATTTCTTTTATATATCACGGCATCTAGATAAGTATAATTAATCATGCAGTATGTTGAACCAATTAGGTAGGTACTCGGTTAAATATATGAACTTATATATTGAGCCTCTCATCGATGATTTGTTGAAGTTATGGGTTGGTGTCACTATGTATGACATCTCTAGACCAATAGGGAAAAAACGGTTTCAATTCCATGGAATACTATCATGGATAATTCATGATGCTCCCGGGTTAACACATTTTTGTGGTATATTGTTACTTTATTTTTTGATTTAATATTATATATATTTATTGAAAATGTCATGCATTATTTTAAATTGTAACTCTAATTTGACGCTACATTTGTTCATATATCTTGTAGGTCTTCAAACAAAGGGTAAATTTGCATGCCCAGATTGTGGTCCGAGGATAAAATATCATCGTTCAAGGAGTTTAGAAAAGGAAGTGTTTGATGAGTATAGGCACTTTCTGCCTAAGAACCATAGTTATCGAACTATAGACAAACAAAATTCAATGGTAAAGAAGAAAACGGGAAAAAACCACGAAGAATGACACCTCGCCTATGGAAGTTGGAATATATTATAAATCGTCAAGGTACATAAATTATTTATGTATGACCTATTATATAAATCTTTGGTTAATTTCATTTGTCCCATTAATTAGTGTTAATTTAAATTTGTTGATGTTTCATGAATGTCGTTAAGGCACGAATGGGCTTCCACGAGGAATGAAAAGTTACCTGATGCAATTCAGTAGATTGCAATACTACAAGCACCTACAAATAGTTCATTTGTTTGATATAATTCATATCGAGAAGAACATAACAGAATTTTTATGGTGAATATTAGATGGAAGGACTGACAAAGAGAGAATTGGAAAGATTTGTTGTGACATCCAGGAAGCTAATCACACATTGCAAAGTGTTATTATTAATTTTAATGGCGATGGTCATGAACAAAATACCAGTATTCCTTGGTTATTGATGGAGCAACAGAGCAATATTGTAAAAGAGGTCATTCGAAAAATTAGGTTTCCGATGGGGTTTTTGTCGAACATACAAAATATATTAACTAAAAAGGTGATTTTCGTGGGGTTAAAACACATGACCGGCATACATTCATTAAGGTAATTAGTAGGTTATAATATATTTCCTTATCAGTATGCATTTTTTGGAAACAAATAATAATTATTTGTTTTTTGTTACAGTATGTTCTACCTTTATCTCTCCCAAACGACTTTGACAACGACATAAAACAAATTATTAATGTACTTGGAAAATACATGAGGTAAGTATTATTTTATAAGGAAAATGTACTTCTTATGTGATTTGTAGTGGAACTTATTGACATATTATCTTTTATATGCAAATTTATGTATGCCTTGATATTATTTTATTGCATTGGCATTTGTAGGTGGTTGTCATCAAAAGAAATCTATAAAGAAGATATAAGGTATTGGAAGAGAGAAATTCCCCGACTAATGTGTCAAATGCAACAGTATCTACCTCCAACATTTTTCAATGCAAAAGAACACTACCTCATACACCAAGTTGAGGAGATTGAATTATGTGGACCAGTACACACAAGGTTGATGTGGATGGTGGAGAGGCAGTTGAAGTCACTTAAGGCTTTTGTTAGACAAAGAGCACGTCCGAAGGGTTCTAAGGTTGAGGGATATATGGTATATCAATGCATGGTGTATATTAGTCAATATCTACCTAAATTAGTAAAAAATATGAATGTGCCTCACATTTGGCATCTCAACTCCATCAACAAATTTGAAGGGGAGGTCCTATTGGGGAAAGGTAAAATGAGGACTGTGAAAGGTAATTATTAGATGTTGACATAGATTTAATATATTACACATTTATTAAATTATTCATTTATTAACAATAACTAATTAATGATATTAAATTGTTATGCTATCATATAGTTGCTCGAGAGTGGGATGCTTTACATTTATGCATTGCAAACAACCTTGATTGGATGGAGCATTGGATAGAATATACTGAAGAATACTTCGGTAGGTTATCATGGGAAGTGGTGAGTAAGATGATTAAAGCAGCGCATCTTCATCGAGATCAATTTCCTGATCTTACATCAAGGGAAGTTGATTTATCCTTTGGTATAAAAGATAAACAGGCAAGTTAAATTTTTTACCCACATTTTCCTAGTTTTTTCCCAATTTTTCAATGTATTTGGTTTGTTTAATTATTGAAATATATATTTAGTAAGTCCTATATGAGGATTATTAATTCACAATTTATTGTTTACTTGTTGTCCATGTTGCAATTGAAACATCATAAGGCTATGTGGTGTAATTGTTGTAAATTTTGTATCAAAATGTTGGATTATAAGATGAAAACCTTGGATTGTGGGATAATTGCAGTGTTTAAGGTCACCAACATTTCCTCTAGAAGTGATAGAAATCTGGAAGAAACTGAGAATAGGTACTACGGTCATTTGGAGGATATAATTGAGTGTGATTTTAATTCCTTTAAAATAGTTTTGTTTGAGGTTAAATGGTACAGGCTATGGATGCACGAACATGATCCTGAAAGAACTTTTATTGAGCATGATAATGGATTTACCATGGTTAATACAAGGGAATTTGAACCGGGTACAGACCCTTATGTTCTTCCAAGTCAATGTGAGCAAGTATTTTACTCAGAGGTACCTGGTAAAGCAGGTTGGTCATACATTGTTAGATATGATCCAAGAGGAAGACCAGTAAAGTACAATCATGTAGTTGAGGATGAAGATAATAATGAGGAAGAAGATCATGATTATGCATATCAAGAGCAGGTGGCTCATGTAGTCGATTTGTCAAACGAAGAAGTTTAATAAGTTGATCATCCAAATGTAGGAGACGATGATCTCATTGATGATATTGATAACTATAGTAGTGAAAATGGCGTTGATGATGATGTTGATAGGAATGATCCTTTCACCAATATCGATTTTGAACTAGATCTTGATACAGGGGTTGAGATGGATGAAGAAGAAGATGACTGATATTTAATTGTTGAAAAGAAGAGGTATGTGTTTATATCTTTTATATGATCTTTATATGTTTTTATTTTGTATAATACAGTATATAAAACATGTTCTTT
>ML783989.1:478099-489598 GCA_009831015.1 Picea engelmannii
TTACTAAAGAATGAATTATTCTCGAAACCAAGAGGAGATATGAGTGACTGTGCCTAATCATACCAACGATGTAGGTATGTCCATCATCAATTCATCATTATCATTCTCAAAATTATCATTCTCCAATTATCTTATACAAATATTACAAGGAAATTGGACTAGGACTAGACACGAGCAACAGTGACCTGTGAATGGGGCCAGTGTTGAAATTTTTCAAACTATTTCTGACTGCATTGAAATTTGACATGGATAGACTATTCACATGCCTTAACGATATGGGAGGGTTTATGGACTCAAATTTGACTCACGCGCCCACTTTCTTCCATAATCAATTCATCATGTAAACCATAAACCCTAATTTAGTGGAGTCATCGATTTTTTCCCAGTGAATGTATGTGTTTTTGTTGACATGGAAAGGGACAACACATGTACCTTCTTAATTTTCTTCCTTCACTTGATCTGGGCCTGGTCATCCCTAGCCTTGAATTGAAAGTTGCCCCTAGTCTTAGTCATCACCCTTCATGACAGTTGTCACCCAACGATCATTAGATCACAAGGTTGGAGGTATATGGGCATCGATATCATGAGGCTTTATAACCCTACAGTAACAAGAGACATTAATTGAACTTTGACTAGATTGAAAGGTGCATGCAATTGAAAATACTAACAACCCAAAACTAAAAGGGATCAATACAAAGACTATTAATGAGAGGTGATCTGGACGTGGTGTGTAGGAATAGGCCCAACACCTTCAAAATTATCATTCTCCAAATATCTTATACAAATTTTATTAATTCCTATGTACTAGGACTAGACACGGGCAACAATGACCTGTGAATGGGGCCAACGTTGAAATTTTTTCAAACTGTTTCTAAATGCATTGAAATTTGACATGGATAGACTATTCACATGTCTTAACGATATGGGAGGGTTTCTAGATGCAAATTTGAATCACACACCCACTTTCTTCCATCATCAATTCATCATGTAAACCATAAACCCTAATTTAGTGGAGTCATCGATTTGTCGGGTTTTAGTGTTCCCAGTGAATGGATGCGTTGTTGTTGACATGGAATGGGACAACACATGTACCTTCTCCAATTATATTCCTTAGAATCATATTCTAGGTCATGTAACCCACTTCTAGGTCAGTAATTAACCCATTTCTAGGTCACTTAACCTATTTCTAGGTCACTTAACCCATTTCTAGGTCACTTAACCTATTTTCCTCATTTTTAGGGTTAACCAATTTCCATAATTATAAATAGGCCACTTACATCATAGAACATTGGCTAGTCATGCCAAAGGCTTCGATCAATAGGTCATTTTTTTCATGCTTTACCTAGGTACATGTAACATTGTTAATGATATTTGGTCACAATGAGACACATGAATTGCAATTACAAGGATGATTATAGGGCCAACTTCAAATATTGAGAAGAACACGAATGATCCTTGGGGCCTAAGACATGAATTGACGATGAAGATCTAAGGATTTAGTCCCTAATACATGATTCATGGGCCCTAATTGTGGATATACATGGTCTATTTTTGAAGTTACAAGGATTGTGGGTATACATGGCCTAGTTGAATTCCAAAAGCCAAAGATATAACAATAAAATTTTATTGAGCTAAAGTAAATGAAGTAAATTATGGGAGAACCTATTGAAGAGTACGACTAGAGATTCCAATATCTATTTCACATATCAAGGTACAAAATATATGATACCTAGTTGCATAATGACAAAGATCCTCCTCTTGCAGGAAAGATAATACTTTCAAAGGAATGTTTTGGTGCAAGCCGTCATAATCAATTCAATGGCTAGGTACCTTGGAAACACAGGTGCCTAATTTGTTTGAGATAAGTATTCAATAATCCTGTATTAAGGGTTCAAAGTAATAATGTAGTGTGTTCAAAGTAATAATGTATTAAGGGTTCAGTGTATGAGAGGGTTAATTTGTTTGAGATAATAATGTCTTAAGGGGTTAATGCATTTATAGGGGACTAGTGTGTTTGGGATTATAGTTTCTTAGGGGGTTCATGTCTTCATGTTTTCTTAATGAAACATGTTGATCATTTCAAGGGTTAGGCATGCCAAGGTTCATAGGGATTAGGGGGTACACAATGTCCAAGACCATGATAATTAGTGGAAATAGCATATTGGTGGATTAGTGGTTAGTGGCAATAGTGCCTTAGGGGTTAACATGATTTGTTGGGTCATAATATAACAATAAATAAATAAATAAAACAACATAAAACAAAAAAAAGAAATACAAATCGCATAGAGTACTCACACGCCACTATACGCAGTCACACACAACAGTGACAGTCACGGACACTATACACACCACCAGAGCATGTATTTGGAGCTACTCGATGCACTCACCACTCACCACTATACACAGTCGCACACCAGGGGTTATGCACACAGGCTAGGGAACACATATTTGCACGCACGAGAGGAGGCTAGGGCACAGTATTTGCATGTAGAGTGGAAGGGAGAGGAGGACGGGAAAAGGAGGAGAAGGAGGGAGAGGTGCACGGGAGGAGGGAACGTGGGAGGAGGCTAGGGCACATAGATTTACAGAGGAGGGCACACGGTTTTGCACCAGAGGAGGGCACACAGCCGAAAGAAATGGTTTGACTTATTTCTCCTATCTCTTGAGTGTGCATGCTAATTGTTTGATGAAATGTTTGATAGAAATGCTTGATAGAATGCTTCATGAAATGCTGAGTCATCCTTTTAAAATGCACATAGATGGTTTAAAAATAGCCGAAATAACTGAAATAAGCTTAACATATATACCAAAGGAAAATGAGATAAAACGAAGAGAGTGGATGAAGGAGAAAAAGGACAAAACAATGAAGGCCTCTTGGACTTGTCCTCGTATAAAGAAACAACTAATAAACAAGAAAATGAATGCACAACTCTGATAAACATAACATATGAGAATACCATATGGCAAAACCCCAACATGTAGTAGAAAATCATGCAAGCAAGGAATTGATGTGACTAAGAAAATTACAAAAATATGTTAGGTTAAAGCAACCGAATCCTACAATTTTAGGATGTGATCACCAAAGTTTCATTGAAATTGCTAAGAATACCAGGTTTCATGCAAGAATAAAGAGCATTTAAGTGTAGTACCATTATGTTTGTGAGCAATTGGAGAAGTATAAATTTTATCTTGAGTTTTGTGAAACACAATAGTTGATCACTAATGTAATGAAAAAGGTACATATTTAGATGGATTGAGAAGTCTTGTAGAGTATGAGGATAAGCATGCATAGATTTACTAATCCCTGAGATGTTTCAATTTTGAGGAAAATACCTTAATTCTAGATCATCCCACTTGAAGTCTTTGAGACCCAACTGTTATGTGAAAAACCTCTTAACGACATCCATGATATCCCACGTATAGGCAAAATATCCCCTAGAGATCCCTCAGAGGATTTGGTCATGGCCATTAAGAATAAGAATATTTGTTTAGGTCACAAGGGCTTGGTTTTCGTCCCCATCCATGGTAAATGTCCTAAGACTCATTGATACTGTGAAAACATACTAATAGTCCACATATTCCTAGTTAGAGTCCTTGTTCATGGAAAAGAAATCCTTTTTTAGGTCCCAAGGCCCTTATTTTCCTCCCCGGGATATAACATAGGCCTTGAATCTCATGTGTGGTGTGAAAAAATCATACTAGTGCCCATATCCCACCTAGATTCCAAAGATACCTTAGAAAGGATCTAAGTGGTTGTTTGAGGCCTAGTTCATGGCCCTTGAACTCAAGAAGCTTCATTTTGTACCTAAGATCTATGTTCTCCTCCCCTTGACATGGTATATTCCCTAAGACCCATTCTTACTATGAATACATACTAATGGTTCCAAAGGTACCCATAGAGACCAAATATCCCCTTCACAAGTCTTATTTGGTTCTTCATTGGTTCAATAACTATTGCATGAAGCTCGATACTAAGAAGATTCAAATAGGGCCTTAACACCTTTTTTTCTTTCCCTGACCATGTTTAAGGCCCCTTGTACCTTACATGGTGTGAACATCCTCCTAATGGATCTAAGTTCCTTCTTAGAGGCCTTGAGAGCCAACTATGATGCATAAAACCTGTGAATGGTGCCCATATCCCACCCACAGGCCAAAGATCCCTTAGAGATGGTATGTGTGGTGCTTCAAGGATTTGTTCATAACCATTGAGATCAAGAATATTTGTACAGGGCCTAGGTCACTTGTTTTCCTACCTCATCCATGGTATATCTCTTGATACGAAATCTTATTTTCCATAATATATTAATGGTGCACACATTCCCAATAGAAGGACTTAGTCTTTGCCATTAGGCACGAGAAATATTTTCTTAGAGCATAAGCCCACGATCCTTTCTTATTATGAAAAATGTATTATTGGAATGAAATATCCCACACGAAGGTGAAATATCCCATACAAGTGTCTTGTGTGGTTGTACAAATACTACATCGCAAAGATCAACGAGAATATTGAAATTGGGCCTAAGTATCTTATGTTCTTTCCCTAACCATGGGTAAGATCCAAAGT
Organism: Picea engelmannii; assembly: GCA_009831015.1. Classification (NCBI taxonomy): domain Eukaryota; kingdom Viridiplantae; phylum Streptophyta; class Pinopsida; order Pinales; family Pinaceae; genus Picea; species Picea engelmannii. The sequence goes on from ML783989.1 coordinate 482,664, forward strand.
GCCATACGTGATGTCCAAAACTTGTGAATAGTGATTGTATCCCACCTAAAGTCCATAGATCCCTTAAAGAGGATATTTGTGTTGGTTTGAGGCCATGTTCATGGCCATTAAGAATGAGAAGATTTTTTTAGGGCCTAAGGCCATTATTTCCCTCCCCTGGCCATGGTAGAGGTCCTAATATCCATTATTATTATTTAAAGCATACCAATGTTGCCCATATTCCTAATTGGAGGCCTTCATCTTGGTCATTAAGCACATAGGGTTCATTTAAATCCTAATTCCCTTTTCTCCTTCCCTTAAGCACATAAGGAACAAAATACCCTAACATTAGAAAAGGTATTCTAACATTATTTTATTCCCTTTTCTCTTTCAATTGGATAAGATATTCTAACATTATTTTGTTACTCAATTTCTTCTCTTTAGTGACCAAATTGTTCAAGGATTAGAATGACATGATACATTCAATTTGTCGTCTAAAGGTGGAAAGGTATTTGAGATTTGGACCCTTTGGCTTACTACTCTCTTAACATGAAAATAATGAGCGAAACCATGGGGGACCTGAATTGGTTTATTCTCTCATGTAGAAACAAGTGTATCCATTGGTGCAATCCTTAAAAAACTTCGGAAGTTATATCATGAATTCCAAGATAATTTCATTTTTGCCTCATCCTGCAGTAAAGGACATCTACAAGTGCATATTTATTTAATTTATTTGGAGGAGCAGTTAGCTAGATGAGTATGAGGCAATCCTTCATTGCATTAGCTAGTTCAGAGGCAGAACATGTTGTTGCGACAAAAGCTACTAAAGAAACTATGATTATTAAGACTGTGCAACAGTATTGGTATCCAACATGGTAGTTTGAAAATACAATGTGATAGCCAAAGTGCCATTGCAATGTCCAATAAGTTGTGATAGCCAAAGTGCCATTACAATGACCAATAAGTCAACTTACAATGGAAAGAGTAAGCATATTGATGTGAAGCACCACTTTGTTAGGAAAATGGATGAGCAAGGTGTGGTGAAGTTAACAAAGTGAATAATGCAGCTGATGAACTAACATAGGTAGTCAATGGAGATAAATTTGTCTTGTGTACAGAGGTGATTGGCATTGACACTTGTTCAAAGTGATTGCCAAGTGGGAGAGTGTTGGAAAAATCCCAGCAATAGCTTTTGACATTGTAACATTAGGAAATTTGCAGCTTTAAAATGGAATGTACATGGAACTTCCAAGTTTGTTCCTTTATTTTAGGAGGACAGAGAAAATGCCTAAAATCCAAAATTGTAAATTGTATTATTTGTAAGAACCAAAACAATGAATAAAGCAGACAGGTGTTTGTCGTGTGTGTCTTGTATGATTGTTTTTCTCTATGATCTGTATTTTATGTCTTTAGATTAACCAACAATTTTTTTTTCCATGCAATTCCACTGTCTTCTGTCATGTTTTGCACTGTCATTAAGCACATACCCTACAAAATACCCAAAATACCCTAACAAAATCTTTGTCATTAAGCACATAAGGAACAAAATAATGTTAAAATACCTTTTCTAATTCCTTTTTCTCCTTCCCTTCTCATTAAGCACATAAGGTACATGTTTCCTCTCCTAGCCATGGTACACACCTTGAGACCTATTCTTATTATGAAAATGTACCAACAAAGATACCCTACATAGATCTTGTGTGATTGTTTAAGGACTGCATCACAATTATCAGCCCAACTTATGCAACTATATTGCAACTTATGCAACTATATGCAACTATATGCAACTTATGCAACTATATTGCAACTTATGCAACTTATGCAACTATATTGCAACAGTTTTGTATGCAACTATATGCAGCATGCAACTTATGCAACTTAAGCAACTTTATGGAACTTATGCAACTTTACAAAAATTTATGCAACATGCAACTTTATGCAACAATGCAACTTATGCAACTTTACGCAACTTTACGCAACATGCAACTTTATGCAACAATGCAACTTATGCAACTTTATGAAACTTTATTCAACATGCAACTTTATGCAACAATGAAACTTATGCAACTTTACGCAACTTTATGCAACAATGCAACTTATGCAACTATATGAAACTTATGCAACTATGCAACTAGTATATGAGACTTATGCAACTATATGCAACTTATGAATGTGTGACATATATCCTCCTAATGCAACTTATGAATGCAAATATATCCTCCTAGTGGCTCTAAGTTCCTTCTTAGAGGCCTTGAGAGCCAACTATGATGCATAAAACCTATGAATGGTGCCCATATGGTGTCCTAATAGCCATTATTATTATTTAAATCATACCAATGTTGCCCATATTCCTACATGGAGGCCTTGATCTTGGTCATTAAGCACATAAGGTTCATTTAAATCCTAATTCCCTTTTCTCCTTCCCTTTATGATGGTACAAGCCTAAACTCCCATATGTGATGTGAAAAAATACTAATGGTGTCCAAATCCCACCTCGAGGCCAAATATCCCTTAAACATTATCTACATGATCATTCAATGGTTAGTTCATATACCTTGAAGTGAAGAAGCTTCTATTGGACCTAAGGTACTTGTTTCCTCTCCTAGACATGGTACACACCTTAAGACCTATTCTTATTGTGAAAACATACCAATGGTTCCAAAGATACCCTACATAGATCTTGTGTGGTTGTTTAAGGACTACATCACAAATATCAACCTTGATAAGATTCAAATAGGGGCTAAGCACCTTATGTTCTTTGCTATACATTATGCCCAAAACTTGTGAATGGTGACCATATCCCACCCAAATTCCATATATCCCTTAGAGAGGATATGTATGGTGGTATGAGGCCTATTTCATGGCCATTAAGATGAAGAAGATTTATTTAGGGCCTAAGGCCCTTTATTTCCTCCCTTGGCCATGGTATAGGTCTTGAAACCCATTATGTTTATTCAAAACATACTAATGGTGCACATATTCTCAAATAGAGGCATTTTTCATATTGCAACTATATTCTCAAATATTGGTGAGTGGTCAAATGCAACTATATTTCATCTTATGCAACTATATTGCAACTTATGAAACTATATGCAACTTATGCAACTATAAAGAAAAATTTGCAACTATATGAAACTATATGCAACTATATTGCAACAATTTTGTATGCAACTATATGCAAATATGCAACTATATGAAACTATGCAACTATATGAAACTATGCAACATGCAACTTATGCAACTTAAGCAACTTTATGGAACTTATGCAACTTTATGCAACTTTGTGCAACATGCAACTTTTTGCAACAATGCAACTTATGCAACTTTACGCAACATGCAACTTTATGCAACAATGCAACTTACGCAACTTTATGCAACATGCAACTTTATGCAACAATGCAACTTATGCAACTTTATGAAACAATGAAACTTATGCAACTATGCAACTATATGCAACTTATGCAACTATGCAACTAGTATATGTGACTTATGCAACTATATGCAACTTATGAATGTGTGACCTATATCCTCCTAATGCAACTTATGAATGCAAATATATCCTCCTAATGGCTCTAGGTTCCTTCTTAGAGGCCTTGAGAGCCAACTATGATGCATAAAACCTGTGAATGGTGCCCATATGGTGTCCTAATAGCCATTATTATTATATAAAGCATACCAATGTTGCCCATATTCCTAATTGGAGGCCTTGATCTTGGTCATTCAATGATTAGTTCATATGCCTTGAAGTGAAGAAACTTCTATTGGACCTAAGGTACATGTTTCCTCTCCTAGCCATGGTACACACCTTGAGACCTATTCTTATTATGAAAACATACCAATGGTTCCAAAGATACCCTACATAGATCTTGTGTGGTTGTTTAAGGACTGCATTACAAATATCAACACTGATAAGATTCAAATATGGCCTAAGCCCCTTATGTTCTTTGCTATACATTATGACCAAAACTTGTGAATGGTGACCATATCCCACCCAAATTCCATGTATCCCTTAGAGAGGATATGTATGGTGGTTTGAGGCCTTGTTCATGGCCATTAAGATCAAGAAGATTTATTTAGGTCTTAAGGCCCTTTATTTCCTCCCTTGGCCATGGTATAGGTCTTGAAACCCATTCTTTTTATTTAAAACATACTAATGGTGCACATTTTCCCAAATAGAGGCATTTTTCATGGCCATTAAGCATAAAAAAGCTTCATTTAGGGAAGAAGGCCCTGATTTTCTTATCTTGGTGATGATATAAACCTTGAATTACATATATGGTGCAAAAAAAATCCTAATGTCACCCATATCCCACTAGAAGGTCAAATATATCTTAAATAATATCTACATGGTTATTTGAGGCATAGTTCATGGCCCTTGAATTTGATAACTTTCATTGTGAGCTTAATGTTCTTGTTTTCTTCCCCTAGACATGGTACAAGCCTTGAGAACCATTTTTATTATTAAAAAACTATTAATGGCACCAAATATCCCACACGGAGGCTAAAGAATTTTGGAACTATATGCAACTATGCAACATGCAACTTATGCAACTTAAGCAACTTTATGGAACTTGTGCAACTTTACACAAATTTGTTGCAACTTATGCAACTATATGCAACTATATGCAACTTATGCAAGTATATTGCAACTATATGCAACTTATGAAACTTATGCAACTATATGCAACTAGGTGTGGCAATTTGAACTTTATGCAACTATATGACAGATAGGTGTGGAAATTTCAACTTTATGCAACTAAATGCAACTATATGCAACTGTGTTGGTACCAAAAACGTATATTGGCACGATAACTTATCGCCTTATTTTAACAAGTGTAGGTACCACCAAATAGGTATATGTCAGATCTATCTTCCTCGAGTGATGATCAAGATATAGTAAGAGAAGTTGAAAGTGAGACGTGTTGTACTGGATCTACCGGTTCTAGATCAACTAGGTTGGAAAAGGTAAGGAAAATATTTCATACCTGCGTGCAATTTTTTATTAAAAAACCTAGTTCTCCCCTTGTCTTCTTCCTTTCCTAGTGTTCCATGCTCTCCTACATACTCTTCCTCTTTTCCTAGTCCTTCAAATGCTTGGGGAAAGTATTGCCTCTCCTCCTTAGCTTTTCTTCCTTATACCCCTTTTTCTCCATTTTTATTTGGCCATAATATCGATGGGTCCCTTACAGATCATTATCTCAAGAAAGACCCTACTTGAGATAAAATCTACCTAGTTAGGATCAACTATCACTTCTTTGGTTAGTTTTCAAAGATGTCCCCCTTAATGGTCACATTCCATAGCTTGCAACTATGGAGCCCTTCCCAATGGTGACAGCATATCTTCCTTTGATCCTCTCTCCTCCACTGGTACCATTGGTATTTTTCACATCTACGCTTGCATTGAACTTAGGTTGATGCATGTCGCCTCCTACGCTTGCATAAAATACCCCATTGATGTATGCCACCTCTCATTCTTACACTAAATCTAGGCTACCATGTGTTGTTTTTGTGCTTTTGATGACTCTATATTACTAGTTTATGATGTCTATTATGCTCACACTCTCCAAATTATCGTATGTCACAAGGGACTCATGATATGTCCTTGACTAGTGTATGGCGCCTTAATGACTATAGAATTCCTAGAACAATGAATGTCATTTGTTACACTCACCTTAACTCCAAGTTGTCATATGTTACATTTATTCTTGTGATAACCCTATATTAGAGTGTGTTTCCTCTCTCTCTCATGTTCACTCTTAGTTGGTTAATGTCAACTCACGCATTTTTCCAATGTCATGCCACTGTCATCAAATTATTTCTCTTTCCTTTGTTAGAACTGCCCTAACACTACAACCTCCCATATTTACCTTTTCATATATCCTCCACCTTTTCTATAATATATCATGTTGCTAATCCTACCTCATTTGTGGTAAGACACCAACCTCTGTGATGTAGGTATCTAGCTAAACATGCTCTTGCATTTCTCATTTCTCATTCTTGGAAATAAAAGTATGTATTGGTCTACCCCCTGTATATTGAACATATTCATGATGTACCCAAAATTTTGTACCTCATTATTATTGTCCTTTTTGTATGCTCCAACAATTTTGCAAGTGACATCCACAAGTCTCTTCCTATTATATTAGTAATATTCCTCTTATTATTATCAAGGAAGGAGTTGATAACTAGCCCTTATATACACTATGCCTAAATTATCAAGGCATCAAATAACATTATGCTTTTACAACAATATATGAGTCAATGTCATAACGACCCTTTAGGTTCATAAGAGTTTCCAATTCTTCAAGGTGTTAAGAGCCATTATTTCCCAAATCATTCAGAACATAGAAGAAAAATGACCAATAGCTTATACATAGGTGATGAAAGAGATTTTAAAACCTTTTCATAAATCACAACCTTTTTATTGATGGTGTCTTCATGGGTTCAAAACCTTACTTTACAAACCTAACAATATTTATACCTTTCAACATTCTCATGAACACTTGGGTTTACCATTACTCCTTGTGGGTCATAAATTTCCACTCACCAAATTCATACAAATTGAAATTTTTGTCACTTGCACAACCCTATATGACATTAGTAGAAATATATGAATTCAACTAGGAGTAGACTTTTTCCCTTTCAAGTTGATGATCCCCATCAACTTTGGGACTCAATTTATCTTCATCGAATTCTCCTTCTAATGAGGATGGCATAGACAACTTCAAATGATCCACATATACATTGGAATATTTTCCCATATATGGTGACCAATCCAAGCAAATAGATTTTATTCATTCTTATCCATAATCCTAAAATATCATTTTAAACCTTTCTTTGGTGGGTGCAACCACACTTGATCAAACTTAGGAGGTATGTGTTGTTAAATGCTTATCATGCCTCTTTTCGTAACTTGATTGAGATTCCTACAAGATGGTTGCTTATACCTACACATG
>ML783989.1:516080-549957 GCA_009831015.1 Picea engelmannii
TCGGATTTGATGTCAAATCGACTTGGGAGCCGATCCATTAGTGGTTGGGAGGCCGACCAGCTTCATAAATGCGTCGTTTGGCAGGCGCGCGGGTTTTTCACCCCACAGCCGCGCATATGCGCTCCAGGTACGAAGACGTTGCGTGCGCGCTCAGTGGGTGCAAAGCGCCTTTTAATTTTTTTTATTTTTTTTGGCCATTTTGTATAGTTTTGACCCTTTTGTTGTGCTTTGGAATTAATCCTTGTGCCATGAATGACTGTTTTTCTGTGCTGACGATGCGGAGTTCTTGTCGCCCTGTGCGGACGAAATTTCAGTGATAACAATGGTCTTATTGGTGAAACAAAGTAAAGATATTATGTTATTGCACTTCCACCTTTAACCTTTAAAAACTAATATGATTTTTGACAATGATGGAAAATTTTACGTTGACTGGTTTTCTGCACAAATTCCAAAAACTTGAATACTATCTAATGGGCATTCTCTTGGTGGATGTTTTTTCCTACATTGATGCTAAAAAACTACTAAAGTTTCATTTTTTTCTTCTTGTTTCCTTTTAGCTTTCAATGTATCAATTTGAGAATCTAATGTACTCAAAATATGAGTTTTAAAATTTTCTACCAAATTCCCTATTTTTTCCTTTTTTATGCTCCCTATAGTTGATTTGGTGACTTTGGAAAGAACATATCTTAGTCCTTTTCCATCCTTAGCTATACCCTTGGAGTACATCCTGCACATTTCAACATTTTTTTTAAATGGTAAGGATGAAAGATCACCATAACCCATGAGATTACGATTATCAATATATTTGACACAAATGCCTTTTAAAAATATAGTACGAATAATATGTTGGACAATTGGTTGTCATTGATGTCAACGAATATTGGATTGATGTCAACCGATGTGAAGGGTGTATTTGGAGAAGTTTCCAAAGTGGTCCCCTTATGGCATATCTCTAATCATGACCCTCACAGGAAGATGCTTTGAATAATTCTACAAGAAATCCTTAAGCATGGTTAAGGATCCCATAGTTGCATGAGAAATTAGGTCATGAAGGACGGAGTAAATGAAAGTAACTCACTCATGGATGTAAATTGCATGTCATACCATTTCTGGTGATATGTAGAATGCCACATAGTTCCTCATGGTTAGGGATATAGGGCCTTGTAAAGTTAGAAGCCCCGAAGAGTGGATAAGAAGCCCCTAGTTTGTTATAATTCTTGGTTAAAGGGGTGATGTCATTGTAACTAGAAAACCCTAGAATCCCCAATTTAAGGAGAGGAATTACCTAGCACAAGTATATAATCACCTCAAGGAGTCATTCATAAGTACAATCACACACTTATTCATTTCTTATCTTTATTGTGATCTAGTGATATTTGTCTAAGTTTGTAGTGTTTTTTTTCTGAGGTAGCAAATAAGGGTCAATGAGGAAAATCTCAGAGTTACAGTAAAACCCTAGTTTCTGAGGTATACACGAGTTGCATGCATGTAAGGGAGTGTATGTACATGGGATGCATTGGAGGAAAGAGCATATATATGTGGGTTGTATAAGGGAAAGTCACGTACATCTAAAAATCTCATGAAAAATTGAATAGATGTTAGTACCAGGTCCCTAGAGTCTGAAAGAAAGTTCACAGGTCAACATTCTATAGGTTCAGGTTAGCTACAAAATTTCTGGTATGATTATTAGTTTGTTTAGATGTTTAGATTTTCTTATGATGTTGTGAATTCTTGAGTAATTCTTGGTATGGTTGATATTGTACTTGGATATGGTATATGCTAGATAGTTGGTTCAGTGAGCAACACTCTTATGTATGGTACAAAATTGATATGGTTCTTATAGTTCACATCCTTGAGTTTATTGTATTTGGTTGAGGGATATCCATGTTGCATTTTGATGTATGCATGATGGGCATGCATAGGCTCTTTGAGATAGTTCATTGATGATATGGTACAGATCTGCATATGGTTGATGATATGGTATATGGCATAGGTTGTACATCACTGATGCTTTAGTTCATGATTCATTATTCATTGTTGATGTATCTTTTGGTTCATGATTGATGAATGAGATAGTACGTATATTGGTATACACTTGATGCATGTTATGGTCCAGGTTTAGTTGGTTGATGAGAAGATACAGGTTGACGTGACAGTGACAAAGACAGATGCAGAGATAGAGTGATAGTGATAGTGGCAGTGACAGTGGAAGAGTTTGTGATAGAGACAATTGGTCTACATTTATATTATAGGGTGATTGGACGTGGCAAGGAAATGTCATTGTAGCCACCTTATGGTTGTAGCCGGAGAACCCAGGGGATTGTATCCTCCTTCTAGTTGGAGCCAAAGAAACAAGGAGTTATATCTTCCTTTAGTTTGGAGCCTGAGAATAGGGGGTTGGAGCCTCCTTCTAGTTGTAGCTAGAGAATCAGAAGTTGGTGCTTCCAATGAATGTTTTCTTTTGATAAATATATAAGAAAAGCATTCTGTGGTTTTCTCCCATTTGAGTTTCCACGTAAATTTTGGTGTACTATGTATCTATTGTGATGTGAGGTTGTTTATGATTTTACTGTTGATGATATATTGAATGCTAATGATAAATTATTGAATATTGTTGAAGAATAAATTGTGGTTAAAAGTACCATTAATGATCATTACCTATTCACCCCCCTCTCAGTAATCCAACAATCGGTATCAAAGAAGGTCCTTCATAAAGCATTCTAACCACTGGAAGGATATCATGGACTATGCTAGGATTGGGGTACCACAACTTGATGGTTAGAACTATGAATTTTGGAGAAAACGAATGAAAAAATAGGTACAATCAGAAGGATTCGATGTTTGGTGAGTAGTAGTAGATGGATACAAAGCACCAGCCACCCCAAGAAAATCATTATAGAGATAAAAAAATTATCCTGAATGGTTTGAATGAATCAATATACACCAATATTGTGCAGTGTGAATCTGCAAAAGAAATCTAGGACAAACTGAAGAATATCTACAAAGGAGATGTCAAAGTTAAAGGAGCCAAAATTCAAACATTTAGAGTCAAGTTCGAACAATTGAAGATGAAGGAAGATGAAAAAATTTCCTCCTACTTTCCACAAGTTGATGAGATAGTCAATTATGTCAAGAGTTTGGGAGAAGAAATGAAGGAAACAATAATTGTTCAAAAGGTATTGAGGTCTCTACCCATGAGATATGATCTGAATATTTCATCCCTGGAAAAAAGAGAATATCTAGAAACCTTGAGCATGGATGAGTTGCATGGGATACTCAAAGCTTATGAGATGAGGACAAAGCAAGACAATACAATCCCAAAGGAAGAAACATTCAAGGCATCCAAGAATACAATTAATAAATACAAATAAAATCCAAAGTTGTATTGTAGCTACAACGATGATTCAGAGAAATATGAAGAGATGGATAACTTCATTAGAATGCTAAAGAAGGGAATTGGAAAATAAAAAGGTAAGGTTCCATTGATTTTTTTTAATTGTGATGGTGTTGGTCATTTTTTTAATAAATTTCCTTATAAGAAAAAGATAATAAATGAAGAAGAAGATGACCGTAAAAATAAAAATCAAAAGGGTAGAAGAAACAAAATGAAGTTTTTCAAGAAAATCCTTTGCACTAAGGAAGATAGTTCTTCGTCAGACGAAGATGAAGTTAGGGACAATGATACATAAAGGGTACTATTCATGGAAATAGAAGGCTCCAAAGAAGAATATGAAGAGGCAGAGGTTGATTACAGAGAATAATTGTTGAGTTCCATAGAAGTTATTAAAAGAGAAAAGAAGAAAAACAAGTCACTTTAGGAAGAACTAACTCAGAACTCCAAAGAAGTCGAGAAGACAATCACAAAGCTAAAAATCCAGGTACAATAAGACAAGAGAATTAAAGAAGCACTCGGAGGGTAGTTAGAAGAAGAAACGATCTTCAGAAGAAGGACATGTAGCAAAACAACACTAGGATATTGGATAATATAATTAATAGTCAAAGACCTTACTATGACAGATCCAGATTGGGATACAATCATATGCAGAAAGAGAAAGGTTCAAACTCAAAAACGATAGATCAAGAAGAATAACCAAGAATATATGTACAAGTTGTCAGAAGTCCCTCAAAATAAGAAGACATGAAAAATCAAGGGGAAGATTATAGAGATGTTGCACCACCTAGAAGATTCAGAAGTCAATATTAGCAATAGCCTAAAGAAGAAGAAAGATTCAGAAGATATACACCATTAAGAAGATCTTCCACTCCGAGGTATCAAACTGTTTTTATTGTTTCATGTTATTCATGTTATAATTTTGGGCACAATTCTATGAACTGTAGAGCCAATACTAAGAATAGAATCAACGATGAGGGATATACAAGAAATAGTTATCAAAGAATTCCTCATGAATCACAGAGTAAAATATACAACATATTTGGATAATTAAGTGATGAGGTAGAATTCTACAAGTGCAACAACTTTGGACATATAGATAGAGATTGTAGAATCACTATTCCTCAAAGGGAACCAAAACAGAATATCAACAATCATAAGCAGAAACTGCAAAGGATATGGATAAGAAAGCAATCTTTATTTACAATATCAACACAAGAAACGTGGATTGTATGTAGACAGTGGATGCTCAAAGCATATGACAGGTGATAAAAATAGGTTTATGACATTGAATAAGGAAAGAGATGGATTTTCATTTAGGATCGACAACTTAGTCAATATTATTGGAAAGGTTATAATCAAGCTTGGGAGTAAGGATCCCACGACAGAGACTATTTTATCGGAAGAATACATGAAGCACAATATGTTAAGTGTAAGTCAAATGTGTGATCAAGGACACAGACTTATGTTTGATTCAAAGAAATGTGACATAAGTAAATATGAATCAGGCAAGTTTTCTTTGGGGGGAAATCCTCCTAGTCAAGGTCTAATGGCTAGGCAGAGAAATGACTCCTTAAAAAACAGAAACTAACCTATTATTACCCAATTTCACAAACCCTAATGATTGCTTTTAAATAAGGGAAACAAGAAAAATATGAAGAATGACACCTTGTATCCTTTCGTTCGTAGTAAATCCCCTTTGTCCATTATTTTCTCCTGGATTGCAGGTCTCCTCCCAAAGTTGAAATAAAACAAATCATAAATAAATCTACAAAAACATATATGCAATCATTGAGATCATTAACATGTACTAATTCTCATGAAATAAGATATAAACATTCAAAATTATTCACAAGAACGCAGACATATGAATTGGGAAAGGAAATCTCTCTTTTATTGATAACATATAAGAAAAATCACAACCAAAATATTTAATGTAGACACCGCTCTATGAACCTCGCTTGCTTCCTCCAATAAGACTCCAATTGCATTGATCCCAAAATCACTGGAAAATTCTCACAATCAACATGAAAAACTAAGGGGTTTGATGAATTGCATAAAGAGGATGAGAGAGTGATATTGTTGAGGATGGATACTCATAATTGGATGCATAAGCTCAGAGAGAAAGAAGGAGAAATTTAGCAAGAGTTTCTTTGCTTCTTCAAAAGTTCTCAAAATTTATTTGAAATGACCACCCTAGGGCCCTTTTTATATGGAAATTAGATGGTTATTTGGTTCTAAGAAGGGATATAGGAGGTAAGAGTTATAAAAACAGGATCGTGGAGCAATAAATGAAACAAAATGTGGAAATAAAACACAGAAAATACACAATACAATAGAGACACAGATCTATGTGGTTCACCCTGTCTGGGCTACGTCCACTAGAGAAATTGCTAGGTCCTTCCTTTATTATTATCCAACAAATGAAGGGATATAACCTACAACACACCCACTGTAACTTCCTCTTCTTTCTCTCACAATATCCTCACTCAGAATACAATATTCGCAATGATACATAGCCGCAATACATTTCCCTCATAAAAGAGGGTTTCCTTCTAGAGAAAAAAATCCTAATATAACTTATACCGTCATATTTGCGACCTTATAATCAATGGTCCAGATTTACAATGACATTACAATATACATTTACAAGGTAATTTTTCCTTCGAGGGATTCTCCCTCGAACCCTCGTCAAGGGCCCGCTTGCCCCCGAACCCTGTAGGAGGGGAAAGCCCCACTTGCACTCCCCCATGTGGAGGAGTTTACAATCTTCCAAGGTGTAAATTCTTCATGGGGTATAAACACGGCTGGAAAAAAAAAAGACCTCTGAATCAAGAAGATAATCAGGCTCCACAACCAACAATCTCCCAGTTGGAGACTGATCTCAACAACTCCATCGTTGTTTTATCTACTGGACTATGATCCTTCCTTGGAACTAGAAAATTTTCCATCTTCACCTTCATTCTTGAATACCAACTGAAACTGAGCAGGAACTCATTTTCTCACTGGTTACTCCCTTTGTTAACATGTCTGCAAGATTCTGGATAGTGTGTATCTTTTCCAACTCCAAATGTCCATATTCCAAGATGGATCGTATGAAATGGCACCTGAGATGTATATGCTTAGTCTTCAAATGGAAGTTTGAGTTCTTTTCAAGATAAACAACACTCTCATTGTCAGTTTACAACCTGATATTCTCCTGCTTCTTTCCCAATTCCTCCATAAACCTCTGTATCCAAATCATTTCTTTACTAGCCTCTGTAGCAACAAGATACTATGCTTCTATTTTTGAAAGTGAAACAACCTTTTTCAGTTTCAAAGTCTAACTTACCATTGTTCCACCTATAGTAAAAACGTACCCTGTGGTGCTCATCTTGCTATTTTTATCACCTGCCATATCGGAATCAACATATCCCTATAGAACAATGTATGAACCTACAAAACATAATGCATGAGTAGAAGTACCTCTCAAATACCTGAGAATCCACTTTACTGCCTCCCAGTGTTCTTTACCTGGATTGTTCATATACCTTCTCACAACTCCCACTGCATGTGCAATATTTGGTCTTGTTCAAACCATTGCATACATCAAGCTGCCAACTGCTAATGAATAAGGGACCTTGGACATGTATTTTATCTTCTCCTGTTTCTTGGGACACATTTTCTTAATTAATTTGAAATGTCTGGCCAAAGGTGTACTAACTTGTTCTTCATTCTGAATTCTAAACCTCTCCAACACCTTCTCTATGTACTCACCCTGAGACAATGTCAATTTGTTATTTTTCCTGTCTCTTATTATTCTCATACCAAGGATTTTATTTGTGGCACCCAAATCCTTCATCGCAAATGAATTAGCTAATTTCTTCTTGAGAACATTTATATCCTACATTTTATACCATGCAACAAGCATGTCATCTACATACAATAGCAAGATAATATAGCTTCCATTTTCTAGATTTTTAAAATTAAACACAGTGATCATAATAACATCTACTATAACCTTGTTCTGTCATAAACCTGTCAAACTTCAAATAACACATCCTTGGAGATTTCTTTAGGCCATACAAGATCTTCTTCAACCTGCATACCAAATTCTCCTTCCCTTTGACCTCATACCCCTGTGGTTGTTGCATATAATTTTCTTCCTCCAAATCCCCACGGAGAAAAACTATTTTTGCATCTAACTGTTGAAGATGCAAATATTCTACTGCGAAAATATTTCATCAATATCTATATCTTTCTTTTGTGCAAACCCATTTACAACAAGTCTAGCCTTGTACCACTTTTTGCCTCCATCTTCTTCCTTCAACTTGTAAACCCATTTATTCTGCAATGCTCTTTTTCCTGCAGGCAACTAAACCAAATCCCAAGTCTGGTTATTTACCAAGGAATCCATTTCCTCTTTCATGCCTTGCTCCCACTTCTTTTTAGTGTCTACCTGCATTGCCTCTTCATAAAATTATGGTTCGCCAGAATCAATCAATAATAAATAATACAATGAAGGAGAGTATCATTCTAGGGGTCTACTTAACCTGGTAGATATTCTAACAACACTTGTAGGAGTTTGAGGTACATGTTTCTCTTGTTGTTGTACATTTTGATTTTATGGTACCTTTGGAATTTATTTTTCAGTGATCTCATCACGCACTATGTATTCTGGTTTTTCTTTTTCCTGTTTATTTCCTTGCAACTGATCTTTGTACATGACCTTCTCATTGAATATGACATCTCTACTCCTAATTATTTTTTTATTTTCATAATCCCTTAAGCAATAACCAAAATCATTAACATTGTATCCAATAAAGGTACACTTCTTGGATTTTGCCTCAAGCTTTGTTATATTTTCTTTATCAATATGGACAAATGCTTCACAACCAAAAGTCTTCAAAAAAGAATAGTTTACCTTTTTACCTATCCATGCCTCCTCTGGAATTATACCATCCAAAGAGCTTGAAGGTCCTCTGTTTATTAAGTAAATGTGATGGCCCCGTTGTTACAACAACCAAGCGATGTACAATAGGTCAATTTGTTTTCCTTTAAAGCTGTGTTAGGAAAATTAAAACATCATAATGAATAGTCAACATCATCGGCACATCAATCACATATATTAACGAAACAATAATAATGCATTAATAATCCAATACGACACATTGTCCACACCGCATCACCATGAACCATGACACGCACATCAATGTATTAACATATTAATTAACAATAACCCAACATCATTGCATTCTACCATTAATAATGATGCATAATAGTACAAATATTAAAAATTCAATGCATCTCATAAGGACCATCATCAGATATACACTAAGAAACATGTGATACCATAACGAATCAAAAGGATCATAAGGATAATCATAAGAAACACATAATATACTACATTCCCAACCTACCCTGCAAGGTTAGGACCTCCAGGACACATAAGCAACACTCAATCTCAGGTTCCAAATGATTTTAACCATTTAAGGTCTCAAGGTCGGCGACTATTCTGAGGAATAAGGAGGTGTCTACATCCCACCCACACAATCAAGTCCAAGACGACTAAGCTAAATCAACATAATCAACTATCATCAAGGCGCAATAGCATTCTAATAAACCAACACGTGTAATATAAAATTCCATAGCGCAGGAGAAATTAAATATTAAATCAATCCAGCAATGACATAAGCCCAGGCACAAATAATCCAATTATTAAATTTTTAAGGAGAAACAAGTATCCACTTAACTTCTAGGTGCGCGATTAAATCAGTCATCAATTACAATAATCAACATCATTTTCAAGGTAAGTGCATGATCCATTTCCATATTAACATATTCACTTATCAATCATTGTGCGCAAATAATCCAATCATAAGGAAATCATACAGAAACATTGTGACAAGCGCATTAGTATACTGAGGCGTAAACATTTATGTTGCAACTTAGTCTGAGTTTCAAGCAATCCTTGCACCTATGTTGGATTACTGAGAGGGGGGGTGAATCAGTAATGGAGCAATTTAATCCTTTTTAACCATATAATCCAAGTGTTATATCAATGAAGCATTATCATCCAATAACTGCAGAGTAAATAGGCAATGAACAAATGAACAAACATACACATACACAGTACACCAGTTTTTTACGTGGAAACCCAAATCGGGAGAAAACCACAAAATGTTTTTTCTTATATGTCTTGAAGAATTAAATTCATTGGAAGCACCAACTTCCTTTGTTTTCCAGCTGCAACTGGAAGGAGGTTCCAACCCCCTAGTTTCTCAGGCTACAACCTGAGGGAAGCTCCAACTCCCCAATTCTCTGGCTACAACCAGAAGGAGGCTACAACCCCCTATGTTCTCCGGCTACAACCGGAAGGTGGCTACAACCACCTGTCCTTGCCCCGTCCTACCACCCTGAATTAGAAGTAGAATTATGGAACCACTGTCAACCTGTCACTGTGATATATACCGTTGTAAACTTGTACCAATAAATCTAAACCATGCATCAACCTGTACCTCAACCTGTAATCAACTTGTACCATAAACAAGTGCATCAACCATGCACCAACCTGTACCAAATAACCTATAATCAACCTGTACCAGAAACAAGTGCATCCAACCATGTACCAAGTATGTATTAATCATGTGTCAACTACTCATCAACTATGACTCATCAATATGTACCAACATCATCAACTATACACCTCATGTATGTGTCAACTCATCAACTGCTTGTCTCAACCATGTACTCAACATGTACCTCAACCAAAAGTCCTCATCAATTTCATCATCCAAATCTGATTTGTAGCTATGTAATAGACCTGGTGTATATGATCACATTCCTACAAACCTTCCTTAACTTCAATAACAAGATACTAGCATTTTCATCAAACTTTTCTTTAGTCTCACATGCCTAGTTTTGGATTAGTCAACAACCCTAACTTGAAGTAATCATAACTTTGTACCTGTAATGTATAAAGATATGAAACTGATACACAATGTTCTTCAGTGTGGTTTATACAATTCTTCCAGGTGTCACTACTTGGAACCTCTCAAAAAAATATTTATAGCAAAAATGGCATACCTTGTTGAATTATGGCGTATTCTAGAGAGTGACCTTGTAGAGAGTGTCCAGCCCGAAATGTTTGTTGAATTGATATCAAATTGTTACACATAATACTATAGACTGTACCCTAACCAACATATTTTGTTTCACTGAATTTGGATCTGTTATGAAGAAGTTATGATGTTTTTACCCGAAACACCTATTTTTGACTAGTTTTAGGACTAGCCACAAACCCTATTTTCCACGGAGTGTAACTCCAAAAATACAATGACCCACAAGATGAATTTTTTACCACAAATGCTTGTATATGTTTTCTAAATGGCATAGCAATTTTAGGGTCTGAATCATTATAGAAAAACATTTATAGCGAAAATGGTGAGATGACCTGTAAATAACATACCTTAGAAAGCATCATCAAAAGAATTTATCCTTCCTTGCATTTCGGCCGTCTTTTCTTCACCTTCCCTCAGAATTTCGGCTTAGATATCCTTGGTTACCTCAGAAACCTATAGATATTCAATATTCTCAAGTGTGATTAAAATTAAAGAGACTTGCCTCTTATTTATACTCTCCAGGTAGCTTCCTCAAAAACATCTTCTAGGTCACTTGGCCCCACTTTCCTTATTTTAGGGTTAACCCACTTTTAATTTCTCCATTAAATTTATTATTGAAATAATTTATTTTGTATTCACTTTGAATTATAATACACTCATTACTTCACTTTATTATTTACCTTTTAAAATATCTTAAACCACTTTGACTACTTTGATCTTTTGGGGCTTCTAGATGACATATGAGGGTCCTCCAACTTCGTAAGGCCATAACTCTCAAACCGTGAGGAGTTATGTGACGTTCCACATACCACCAGAAATGGAATGACATTTACTATCCATATATAATAGTAGTATCTGAAAATATATCATAACGCATACTGTTATCCATCAAACAAACTTGGGTCCATTACCCAAACCTGGGGCCTCCAACTTCTCATGGCCATAACTCTCTAACCGTGAGGAGTTATGTGACGTTCCACATACCACTAGAAAGGTAATGAAAAGCACTATCCATATAGGATATTTTACCTGACAAATTCATTGTCCTTCATCTCATTATTCCACAATTAATCATGGGTTCTCTTACTCCGCAAAGCGTCTTCCCGTGAGGGCTTTCACCATAAGGGGACCACTTTGGAGTTCATCCATATTTACTTCTTATCAACCATGACAAGACAATAATGAGTCATATTTATATCAAACAATATTGGGTCCATTACCCAAACCTTTGTGTTGCGGGGTATTCTTCAAGGGTTGACATCAATGACAACCAACCTTAATCAACAACCTATTCATCAACATAATCCAAGGCGCCAGGGAATTCAATATTAGAATGATGATGCATCAACAAAGTTAAGTGGTGAATAAAAATATAAGTGTTAGTATGATCTTGCATCAACATAACTTGGTGGCACGAGGGAATTAATCACTCATTCAAGGTTCATCAATCATTTCCAAGGTGCAAGATAAACAATTTATAAACTATCATACACTCGTGAGATTTAAAGGTGCAAGAGAATAAAGAAGAGGCAAAATGTAATCTAATTCTTGAAATTAAACAATACACCCTACCCAAACTCTTCATTGAATCTTTTCTACCACCTACTCAACATAAATATGATTATGTAAAGCATAATATAACTAAGGGTCGATCAATGAATTAAAAACACAACTAATCAATCATTCAAGGGAAGGGTATAGTTAGATGAAGCAAAAACCTTTTTGGAAGCAAAAAGGATTCATAATTGAACATTAAAATTGAGTGAAGGTAAGGCACAATAGTGAGTAAAATTCAATACATCCAGTGAGTAGCTTGGATCTCAATTCTTCTAACTGTATTCTTGTTTAAATTGAAATTCTCAAGAACATTTAAGTCTATAAATTAACCATCTATAAATAAACAATAGAGTAATCATTCAAGTAACTATATAATTGTTTGTTCTTCAGAAATCATTAATAAAAATCTAAAATTAAAATGGCAAAAGATCATCCCAAGACTTAAATTAAGATTTCGGAGGTGGGCAAGGAATTTAAGCTCGGAAAGGAAACAAAAAAATTTGTTGAGTAAGAACAATTGAAAACAAAAACGCCAAGTCATAAATCTTTTAAATTAAACAATTTAATTAGTTGTAAAAAGGTCCAACAGATAACTCCTTGAGGTCTCCCAAAATTCTGGTATAAAGAGATGGTAACCACAAAAGGGGCTCGGTCCAGCAAAATCACTAAACAGGTTGGTCATCCACGCTCAGACCAACTGTTATCAAGCGGGTTGCTAGGAGAAACGAAAAAGGGGGGAGGGGGGTGTAGACAGAAATTCCCAATTCTGAAATTGTTTGGATGAGGATAGCTACCGTAAATCCTTCTAAACAAGAATCTCTACAGTATACTGGTGGAGAAGATAAGAACCAATGCCAAAAATGAGATGAAAATCGTTGACAAAATCTAAAGAAAATTGTGGTGGGTACAGGAGTAAACGATGAGCTTGGGGCAGCGAATTTCGTGCGTGATGATAAATTCGCTCAGACAATCGTAGGATGCCCTTGGGATGGGCACGTGCCTTGGGAGGATTCTCTCAGATGAATTTCATTTTAAACCCCATTTCGCTACATGAGAAAAAGGGGTGAATAAGAATACACAGAGATTGGTTAAGGAAAACGCAGGTAGCAAATGCTCAGCGATTGGTTTAAGAAAAAAGGAGTCTCTCTCTGCTGGATATTATGAATGTTTTTAAATTAATATAAGGAAGGAAGATGACTCCCTTCAATTCGTCCAGGGGCCACAACTTGTTGCAAATTATTGCAAGTGAAAATATACATTTAGGGAAAAGGGACAATTGTTTGTGATTTTGCTGAGCGAAAAGAACCTTCAAGTAAGGATCCCAAGGGAAGGGTTATACATGACTGTAGAAAAAGGAATTTCAGTGAGGACAGTGACGAGTTGAGAAAAAAAAAAATCGAGGGGGAGAATAAAGTAAAACTAGATTCAATCCAGTAAATGGAAAAACTGGAAGAAAACATCAACATACTATGTACAAAAATTATTATCACCCAGGAAATATTGTCCAATGCCATCCAACTTACAATGTGCAGAAGATTTATAACACCGAGGAGAAATTGTGCATACATTAAACCTTACAATCTGCAGTATTCATTATATTACCAAGGGAAACATAGATTTCTTGTGAATACAACAAACTTAGAATGTGCAGTGTTACACAACCAAAATTGAGATGAAATCCAATTCTATCACTAACGCAACAGATCATCCCATGTGTATATGTAAACTGAATAGTTTTCCCTTCTTCTATCAGACTACAATTATAAACTAAGATGTATGATGAACAATCTATTAAATCATTGTAGCAATACATATGCAAAGAAAATTGAGTGCAATGGAATTTTCATCTGGAAACCATAACCATACAAGTATGAAATTTAAAATTTAATACAATTAACATATTTAATAGGAATACTGTAATCCAACACTGGCTTGTTGATGTTCTTCACCTGTTGGCGATCCTCCTTACTCCCGCTTGCTAATCGTTGAGATCTCACATGTACCTCCCAACCAATGTTAGGGGTACTCTGAGCCCCTCTGAGCCCCCTGATCTGAAAAGGGGCCACGCACACAAATGAGAGAAAATATAGTTCCCATATCGCCTCGCAAGTTCGAGCTACCACTCTCTATTCGAGTTGGGTATGCCAACTCCCACAAGAAACATCAGTCAAGAAAAATCCGGCGTCATAACCTTACGCATGCCACTCGTGCCCCCTTCCTCTCCTTTTCCTTTACTTTTATAGATTTCTTCATAGTGACACTTGATAAATGCACGTTAAATTATTTTTATTAAATTTTTAATATGAATTATTCTCCCCTGTACTCTTGTCACATGATCCCTTAGTTGCACCAGAAATTCATTTAACTAATTAAATTAATTTGTCAATTTCCATCACCCACCTAAAAGCATTCCTAGAAACGCTCCTCATTGTCCCTTTATTCCCTCATTTTCCTTTAAGACTGATGCATTTCTTAAAGCTTAGTTGGGTTCTAATTAGAAAAGTTCTCTAGACTAGATTCCTTTCTATGTTCCACATTCCTTTTGCATTTAATTTCTCATTTTTGTCTAAGTTCTAATTTAGCAAGTTTTGCACATAAACAACAATTAATTTTTAGATCATTTAAGTTTCCTTTAAATTATAATTTTGATTTTTCTTCATCCCCGTTTGATTAATTGATTAATTAATTTGTTTTCCTCATGCCCCATTTAGACCTATGCTCTAAATTCAACTAGGCTTAGCAAAAAAAAATTTAATGGAAATTTTATAATTATTAATCTTTACTCATACAACATTTATTTTAAGGCTGACCATGTCAAAATAAGATATTATTTTCTAGGTACCTAGGTTCAGTAAATCACCAGTGTTAAAAATCGTGATGTGCCCTTCAAGATGCACTACGTGCTCCAAGGGTGCCACTCATCTTTATTCATGTTTCATTTATGTGACATGCCCTTCAAGACACACTACGTGCTCCAAGGGTGCCACTCATCTTTTGACTGATTTTGGTAGATATCCAACTCTTGGATTCAATACTCCATCAGGAAACCTTGTGGGAGACTAAGGGCCTCTAAGGAATAAGGACCCTGTCTTATTGAGCTTAGAATCTTTGTGAGTGACTGTCTCAGCCTACCCTTAGGGCATCGTGGATATCTCGAACTAGGTAATCGTTAACCTATAGTTCGAGTCATGGCGGGAGTGCTAGTAGGTTATGGCAGGGTTTCTACCACACCTCTCCCTCAATATCTTTGGTTGTCATGCATGACCCTTTTACTCCTAATGTGATTCTTATTATCAAGCAATCGTCAACCTGCATCCATCAACAAAACACATTAGCGATCCATAAACAACATCATAATATACCCAATCATATGTCACATATGCAACAACAGAAATACTCAAACCATATACAGTCCACTCCCTGACTCTATCCAGAGTCTAAGGGGGTCCATCAATTCCATCGACATCCTCAATCTGTCTAAAGTCTTGCACACTCATAAGAAACCAGTCAATAGAACCTGTCTATACATTAATAACATAACATAACATCATAATACACAATCTCATCATCAGAATCCATAAGTAAAGCAGATAATCATATAATGAACCGGATCACTTACATGCAAGTGTCATCAAGAATAAGTCACATCAGGTGTGCACAAGAGCGGGATATTACATGCACCCCCTCTTGTTTTAAACTTCGTCCTGAAGTTTCACAGTATACAAGTGCAAAAATATAAAGGATCTCACAATATCTAAATTTCTAGCTATTAAACAAAAATGGGAACTACTAACGCATATCATATGTGTCCTCCCAGGTAGTCGAGTGAGGACTATAATTGTCCCACTAGACCTTTACCTAATCGACTGTTCGACGTCATATTTTTCAAATGCGATGGTCCAAAACGTGGATTGGCTCCGCCATGAGTGAACCCTTGTCTGACACCCACAAAGAACTCAAGTCAATCACATGCATAGGATCACTGACATAATTTCACAACAAACACAAGAAAAGCATCGCACAAATTTTCAAAGAATGAGGCATGGCTAGCCGATAGGCCTACTGATCCAGATTATTTTCGGCACGAAATGAGAGCAGAGATATAATAAGGAAATGCACAGAGATATCATGTATATCCAATAATATAACAGAAATGTATCAGAGATGTAACCATAAACACAGATATACAATAATACATGATTTCTATTAATGAAAGAAATGTACAGAGACTGTAAAAATACAGAGTGAAAGACTCGCTAGAATGGTGGCAGCTTATCTCTGAGAAGAGATGTGACAGCTACTCGCATTCGCAAGAAGATGATTACAATGAGGCTCTGAAGGCACTTTTATAATAAATTGGAATGCCAAAAACCCTAGACATCCAAAAACCTAACCCTAGGATATGAAGCGCCAAAAGTCATGTGGGCCCCGTTTGGGTAAGTGAGTACATCAAGTTCCCGGGGTCGTAACTTTTGCATACGATCTTTGTTTTAGGCGTGTGATAGCTCGTTGGAAAGGTATCGTCGAGGAGATTCACTTTGGGGGATCAATTATTCCTTTAGCTATCATTGAGAACCTCTATCTAGAAAAACCTTCATTTGGGCCCTCAAAATGGCCCCGGAAGTTAAAAACTGCTAAAAATAGTAAATTGCCAAAGTTGCCAAAAAACTATTTTGAGCCAATTCGAAAAGGTGGGTGGCCACCGAAATCCACCTGGATCACCTACTTCATAATTATGGTCGACGGATGCACATTGACAAACCCTTCTGTTGATTGTGCGCTTCTTCCATCCCTTTTTCATATTGTTTGTATTTGTTCTTTCAATTCTTGGATGGCTTCTGGTCCTACCAGGACCCGATCCTCGAGTCAATCCCAACTTGAAGGCATCTGACATGGTCTCCCATAAAGAAACTCAAATGGTGCCATCTTAATGGTTCTTTGATAGTTTTTGTTGTATCCCAACTATACCAATGGCAAGAACTTGTTCACAGCCAACAATTTTGTCGATTTTTATCACAATTAAAATCACCACAAAGATATTATATCTTTTTGTAGCTGCCACCTCCTCAAATTTATAAATGCTTATGTTTTTATGCTTTGAGGTGATAATTGGGATAAACTTATCTTATGAGTTTTTTGTTTAAATTTTCATTTGTTTTTTTTGTTTTTAAATTCATGACTATAAGCATGAATTTAGATAAAAACTTGGTTTGGGTAATGATTTTGTAGTTATAGTTTCTACCTAAGAAATTTCACTTTGAAGGCACCCATGTGTTGCTAAAATTCAAGTTTTATAAACTCATTGATTAAATCACCACCACGATTTTTATGCATTATGGGTAATGTCTCATAATCGGTTCTATGGGTGACCGTTTGGTTTTAATTTGTGAAATATATGAGTGCGCAAAACATTGGATTAACATTCTATATGGGATTCATGCTCTAAACAGTCATATCAACTTTCATGTCGTTTGGTACTCATCTAATGTACCCATGACTACAACTCACCCTACTCTCCTTTGCATTAATGAAACCATTCATTATTCGAATTGGTATTTGATATTGGTGGAGGGTTTGGTATTCATTATAGGTAATGGATCATAGTTCTACATGCCCTCTGGTTTTTCATTTTTCCAAACTCATTTTATCAAGCTATGGCAAGCTCCAAACTTCGTAGCTTTCAGGCTATTTTACTCTACACAGACCTCTCCTTGCTCCTCATTTATTGGAAGCCTAAGTCTCCCTCCTGTGATATCTATTGTTTCTATTTCACAACGGCCATGGCCCCTGTGGTGCGAATCGAACAGAATGGTTTTCAAGCCTTGCTTTCCCATGATGATGCCATAGATGATTTGAAGGCTCACGGTTGGGATATCTACCTCAGGAAATTCAATGTTTACAACCTTGTGGTTGCATAGGCCTTT
The DNA here is from genome assembly GCA_009831015.1 of Picea engelmannii. NCBI lineage: Eukaryota > Viridiplantae > Streptophyta > Pinopsida > Pinales > Pinaceae > Picea > Picea engelmannii. The sequence continues at coordinate 534,053 of ML783989.1, forward strand.
GCACATAAATTTGATGGTTTTAGGGCCAAGGTAGAGGATGTGTAATTGGAGATCACAAAAGACTCTATCGCCCGAGCAAAAAGACTCCCACAGGAAGGCGAAAAGTGGCTTAAAAATGCCAAAATGGAGGATGTTCCATGGAGCTTGTTCATGGTGTCTCACAAGTCTACCTTCTACCCTAAATATATTCCTATTAACCTTCTAAAGCCTCGATGACATGACCTTATTTTAATTTCGAAACAGTTCATAACATGCAAAGGCTAGTATGCTTTGGTCTTTTTATACCACATCCGACTGTTGATGTTATTCATAGAGTTTGAATTGAACATGTCGTTCTACTTGCTAATGAGCCTATCAAAAATGTTGAAACACTTTAAGAGATAGATCATGAATTCTCTATCGAGCCTTTTTCATCACGGGCTCATAAAAATCCTATTGCTATCGCACATGTCACAAATCGGGGACAATTGAGAAAGTTTCATGAGTTGAAATGGTTTCACCCAACCCGACTATACAGTGAATTCACCTTTAAATGTGAATCCCATTTCTGATAATCCCTTAACCGAGATTCAAGGGTTCAATTCACCTGATGGTTGTGAAATTAATGAATATGTGTCTATTGTTTTGCAAACCCCTATGGTTAAAAAATCATGATGCATTTTTTCGCCCAGAAAATCGTTGCAACAAGAAGTAGACGAATTAAAAAGAAAATTTTCTCCTGTTCTTGCTAATGAACCTAATCAGGGTCACAGTGACAAATCTATCGTAAAGAAAATTTGTAAGGGTAAGAAAAAGCAAAGCTCAGATTTGAATTTTAGGAATAAGAGGTCTAGTCAATTGATTTCTAGGAGTTTAAGGAATCGAAAAAAGGTTCATTTGAGATCTATCTCTACAATTGAGGTCAATGATCATTGTTCAAATCAAGAGATCAATGATTTCCTTGCTCAGGAAGATCCAGATAACCAATCTCTCAAGAACGAAACCACTGGTCAAGTTGAACAGTATGATTTTGTCTCTAGGTTACCTTCATTTCTAAAAGGCTAAAAGGGCTATGTTGGCATTAGCCATGACTTGAAACAAGCCACAAGGAAGCATGGAAAACCTGTTGTTGAATATGTTCCACTACGGCTTGCTATAGCACCAGTACATTGCGACAATTGCTTAGATTGGGTAGAGCACTATTACAGGGATATACCATTGTTATAGGCTCAAGTAAAACATGTAGCTAGTCAGAATTATCTACTAGAATGAGAGAACCAAGAGTTGAAAGCACACACAGAAAGGGAAAATAAAAGACCCAAGAGATCTGGTAATATAATCATAAAAAATGCAACCAACTTTAATTCCATCAATAATTCAAAATTGTCTGATCCTTCACTTGCTAATTTCTAATGGTAAAAATGATTTTGTTTGATTTTGTTTCATTCTGTTATGAAAAAACAAAAATAGGAAGATTTAATTTTGATTTTCTTTGTTAATAATAAGACTAGCTATAGAATCTATGATTCTGTAGCCAGTCTATTTATGAATATTAGTTAGCATTATTTTCTGAATATCAATTTTGTTTTTCTATCTACAGGTAAATGATAATTATGTTGTTGTTTAAAAGGAGAAACCATCTTGGATCATATGCTCTATTATTCAGTAGTTTCTTTCTTTTTGTTAATAAAACTTTGTTATTATTTTGACAAACCAACTCCTACAGGAGTGGTTTCAAGTTGTACTATTTTTGTAATACTATCTAATTTTGGGGGATTGCACTCTATATTGCATGATAAGAGTTTGTGAATGCCAAACTAGCTTACATAGTGATCAATGTTAGTAGTGAAGACATATTTAGCTGGGATACATTATGGAAATATGATTTTGAAGATTGATATGGAGAAGCTACTCCCCATCTGGCTTTAGACCTATGTGACGCTTACCCCGTTATGTTTTTTTCCGCCATATTATGAAATGTTATTATGTTTGATGCAGCTTTATTCTGGTTATTGTATGGTATCTCATATTATTAATTATTTTGATGATGTCTGTAATTTGTTGTTCTATTTTACACATGTGATCATTCTGCCATTTAATTATTGCCGATTTATTCTAGAAATTAAATGATGGATTACATTAATGCTTTGAATGGAGTTTCCTCTCTTTATAAGTATTGATTATCATAAGGTCATCAGATCTGTTTATTTATCGTTATGTTGTTATATTATTGATCCAATGCATATTTGAGTTTGTTCTGGGAGTATTAGCATTATTTTGTTACAGGTTTCCCTCATATGTAGGACAATCATGAGTTTTGAATTGCACGGGAAGATAAATTCAGCTTAGTCGATTAGTTACAGGTTAGTTTACTTGTTATTTAGTTAAATTATTTATTATTGCAATAAGAACATCCTAAACTAACTTTGATTGTTTATCTATTCTTATTTCAATTATATTCGATTAGCATTCATTAGTTTTAGACTTTTTTAATATTCAATAGAAAACAAAAAAATGTATGTGCTTTCTTTATCTCTTTTAAAAACACTTTCAAAAACATCCATTTCGCAAGATATTCAGTAAATCTTGCAAATTGTATATACATTGTCTATAATCATATGCACATATTCATGTTTCTATTTCGACACTTGTAAATTATTAAACTTATATTCATAGTATCATAGCTTTATAGATTAGTTTCATTTCATTTATTATTTTTAGGACTTTAGTTAGCCAATGGAGCCATTAAACCCGTCGGGTCATTTCATTCCAAATGAATTGGGTTATTTAGACAACCCCAGTCTAGATTTGACCTTCCAGTTGATGGTGTGTCACTTATGCCCGTCAACAAATGGTGCTAGAAGGAGGGCCTGGATTTGATTGATGGCATGTGGAGGGCGCAAGACACCTCCAAACAATCGTTCTCCCATCATGACCCATAATCACACTGACACAAACGTTACACTTGAAACAACAACTACCTCAAATGATAACCCTAATATTCCTGTCGAACCAGTGACAACACTCCCTCAAGGGATTGACATCCAAGAAATTGTTCGCCAGTCACTTATAGGAACTCATAGTGCCTTAGCTCTTATTAGACAACCTGGTAGACAACTCAATCAACCCCTTGACTTTACAAATATACAAGAACAACTTCAAAACACTGGTCTTCCTAGAAACATGGTAGGGATTGGAAATACTATTGATCTTGCTAAAACACTTATCCCTGGAGATGGAGGATCTGGTATCCCACCATCTCCACCTGTTTCTTCTCCATCCTCTTAGGGAGGAGAGTCTTCAGACGAAGGAAGTTCTTCATCAAAGCCATCTCAGCCTTCGACACCACCAACTCCCATGGAAAACCAAAATAATCCTGCCAGACCTTGGCTCGATTAAGATGTTGTGGTCATACCTGGACCCCAACACCCATTACCTAAACATTTGGAGAAATGGTTGCCCAAATTTGATCCAGATTTGAAGCAATCAACTGAGGATCACATCAAGAAATTTATGTTAGCCATTAGTCTCCAAAGTGTGGAACACGAGGATGTAGTATGCATATTATTTCCTTATAATTTTGAGGGAAATGCCTCAACATGGTATTTTTCTCAACAACCCCATACCATCATCTCTTAGGACAAATTCAAAACTTGTTTTCTGGAAAAATTTGGAGATGATAAATCTCCGGAAGTCTTGATTATGGAACTCTTTAGATTGAAAATGAACCCTAAAGAAAAAGTGAAGTATTTTAACTAAAGGTTTTTTACGTTAAAGAACAAGATCCCTACAGATTCGATGCCTGCAGAAAGTTTAATTGTTGCATATTATGCTAAGGCCTTACACAATAACATAACCATATGGGTTAAAAGGTCCAAGAAGAACATTTTGTTAGAAGCCTTTGAGGAGGCAAGTCAAATCGAGAAAGTTATATTAATCTTAAAATATAATCTGAATAGTGAAGCTGAAACAGCTCGCCTTCTAAGAAGAAAATAGAAATTCTCACTAGGCCTCCTCAAACAAAAAATCAACAAGAAACTTTAGACTCAGAGAGCTTGCAAAAATATTTCCAGAAACTGTCCAATCAGGTTGTTGACTTGAAAAGATCATCCGAGGAGGAATCCACAAGAAAAGGAAGTTTCAAACCTCCTTTTAGAAAGCCTTTTCCTCCAAACCGTCCAAACTCAACCAAAGAAGGTATAAATTTCGAAAATTTACAGTATGCTTTGCAAAAGTTATTAGAAGTGCATGACAATTCTATTTATGTTCCTCCTATTTTTGGGCACTCGTCGAACAATGTTTTCAAACAAATTTTGAAATTGTCCACCCTTACAACACTAGGAGTAAAACACAAACCAAGCCCGCTACGGAAACAAGTAAAAATGTGTTTCCTAAACAAACAAAGAAAATTGAAACTAGACAAAACTTAGCTGCCCCAGTTTTAGAATATGATTTAATCGGAGATCTAAAAAAACTAAGGGAAAATATTTTTGTTTTTGAACTGCTAAAATTTCCTCTTATTTTGCAGAAAATGCTTCAAAGCATCGTTGAAAACAGTAAAAAGAATGATGTTAGCAGCAAAAAATCAGCAAAGATTGATTCAAACACAGCTAAAAATGTCTCAACTAAAAAGACATCTTAACGTCAAGGCAAACGAGACTAGCAGAAAAAATCGTAGTAAATGTAAATAAAACTGTTTTAGGGACATCACTAAAAAAATCAGAAGAATTATGTTGTTTCCTCACAGAAAAATGTCCCACCTTTTTTATTGACCTTTAAAAAATTTAATAGGAATGTACATAATTGCATGGTTGACTCCGATGCATCATCAAACGTGATGCCTCTGTCAGTATGCCCAAAAATTAATGCAGAAGTATAACCCTCTGATCTTAAAATTATTCAGCTAGATTGAACAAATGTTAAAGTGATCAGTGAGCTTAAGAATGTGCTAATTAGACTCTCATCCAATCCTAAAGTTCATCAAATAATTGATATTATCGTTGTTGATATTCCTAAAGTGTATGGCTTGTTTTTAAGTAGAGATTGGTCAGAACAGTTGCACGGTTATTTTGCTACAAACTAGTCTCACTTGTGGTTGCCTGAAAATGGCCAGCCCAACAAAATTAGGATAAACAGGGAACGTTATCTTAAGAATACCGTGACATATATAAATTATTCAAACGAGCCTTTCGTTACATCTGAAAATTCATTTGAAACGCAGGGAATGAATACCTTTTTTGGTAATTTCATGACCGAAATATCTCCTATCACTGATCCAGGACAACAATCTGAAGTTACAGCCTATACTCAGACACCATCCTTTCCAAATACGCCAAGTAATGTTGATGATGCATAGATCTGGTACTTATATTTCGATGGATCTAAATCAAGAAGGAGGAGGTGTTGGATGTGTACTCATTGACCCTACAGGTAATAAAACTTTTATTGCTTGTCAATTAGATCTTGAATGCACTAACAACAGGGCTGAATATGACATGCTTCTGCAAGGACTCAAGAAAGCACTCGACATGGATGTGAAAAATTTGGTAGTCTTTGGCAATTCATAAATAGTAGTTCGACAGGTAAGGAATGAAATACACTATTTGTCTCCGCATCTGAAGAGTTACCAAACTGAGGTATGGAGTTTGATGCATAAATTTTCAGCATTTAATATAAATTCCATTCCTAGGATGATTAATTTAGAAGCTGATCTACTAGCCAATGTTGCTTCTATGTTGTTTCCTGCTGAAGGTCTTTCTCCTAATTCATTTTCAATCGAATTTTTGCTCAGGCCATCCGTTCCGGATAACATCACAAATTGGAGAGTATTTCATGACAACCAACAGATCACCATTTTTTTGCATATGGATGATACCTTCTAGGATGTAGTCATTGATGAAGGCACTAATGACGAGAATCTTCGAGACTTCATGGTAATATCTGATCCTCGACCTCCTAAATCAACATCCAACCTCGTAAACTCTATCTCCAGACTTCTTGTGAGATTAGAAAATTTTATGATTTGCATGATACGTTTAGAGGGGTAGTCAACTGTAAAACTAACAGTTCCTCTTTGATATATGTGTTGGCACAGGGGTAGACCCAGGGCTCAATGTTACAATAGTGCACCAACAAAACCCTAACTATCATCCCTTTCAGCAACACCTGCAAATCATATGAAGTCTCACATGAGGTAGAGGCAGGGGTGGTTGTAGGACTCAAATGTCTACAACCTTAGCTGGGACAAAAATCTATGATTCTAAAACTCAACAGAGCACTCAGTAGTTAACATTCATCAATATTCAGTCTCATTTATAGTGCAGTTAGACCCTAATTACAGAGCATCATAGTATTCAACCAGATCTAGCATCTAGCAGCACTTAGCACGATGAAACAGATCCGATCTAGCAGATTCAAGCACTAATAAAATGTATATCAATCAGATCTAACATCCATCCATAATATTAAGCATTAAGCATCAACAGATCATTCATCTATATTAAATCACTAAGCACATTAACATATAAACACATCAACACATTTCACAAAGCAAAGCAACACAACATGTACGTGGTTCACCCCCACCCTAGGGCTACGTCCACCAACTCTTCTCTTATTTATTATCTTCATTCAATTAGTTACATGCACAGAGCCTCAAAAACCCTACTCTACAAAGGACAGGAGATCTACGCAGCTCACTAGATCCTCCTTCCCCGATTAGATCTAAGCACACAACCTTCCTCAATTTCTTGTAATGACTTGCACTTATCTATGCAAGTCTCACACAGTATGCACAAAGCACTTACAACTCTTGATCACACAGATCCAACTCTACCACTTAGCACAACTTGCAACTACTACTTCTTACCTTTTTTGGTCTTCTATTTATACATTACAAAATAGGCCTAAACATGGGTAAACCCATGGGTCGAAATTCCCATACCCATTACATAATCCTGAATCCCAAAAAGGGCCCTAAAAGGGGTCGAGATCCTGTGATCTATGCTTCATCTTATGCTCCACCTTCGACAGCCTGTCGAAGTCCCAAAATTAGGTCAAACATGACCAAGACTCTTCAAAACTTGGTCAAGGGCCAACATGCCCCCAACACTCACCTGTGACTCGTCCCGAGTCACTTTGATCTGACTAGTTATCCTTCAAAAGCCTCTATATTGGATCGATCTGCTTCGAATTATTGTTGTGCCATGACCTATTTTTCAACGAACTCTTGTATGACCGCTTTGCTGACGGGTCCCTCTAAGCGTTGTTCAGCTACAGTGACAACTTGCTCTCCTTGGCCTTCGATCTCTGTGAACAGTTGGTAAGCCTTATCCTGTACAGGTTGGAGTCTTTGATTTACTTCCATAACTTTTCTTTGATTAGTGTGGACCTGTTGTTGGGAAATGCGCTTCCCCTGGGATCGCTTCATTATTTCCACAACTGACAGGGGCTTCGACTACGCCTGTATCGTCTCTTCTTGATACTTCACCTCTTGGATCTGCAACTCTATTCCCTTTAGTTTTAGGTTCTCAATGAGTTTCTCATAAGTTTGGGCACTACGGTCAGTGAGTTTCTTACATTCTATGGTAAGGGATTTTATTCTCTCAACTGTGCTTCGAGCAGTTGCTTATCTTTGGTCCCTCACATCCTGTGGGGTTTTGGGCACTGTATAGAGCTCTAATTTTGTTATTCATTGTTGTAGTTGTTGGATAGCTTCCGCAAACCACTCTACTTCATGTGTAATTCGATCTTTTTCTTGTATCTCTAAGCCTTTCATAGAGTAGAGTGCTATGTTGACTTCTTCCTTCACTTCGAGTTGCTCTGCGATCAATTGTTCTCTTTCTTGTTGCATCTGTACTTTCTCTTCTTTAAACTTTACCTGGAGAGAAACCTTCTCCTTCTTTGCAACTCTTCATTTTTCTACGAGTATGCCTTGCACTTGCTTCAAGGCTTGGGTGGCTTGCTCTCTTTATTCTTGAGTGCGACGAAGGCGAGCTTCGACCTCATCAACTAGTTGGTGGAGTTGGGTTGGTTTATCTCCCAACTCTAGTTCTCCTGATGGCAGGGGCGCAGTGGAGACTGTGTGGCTGGAATGAAGGGCCTATTGTAGCCCTTAGATTTCGACCTCAATTCTATCATACATTTCCTCCTACTTATCTTCTTGCTTCTCCATGATTTCCAGCGAAGCGTCATTTAGAGTTGCCATGATGAAGTCAAAATCATTGGCAGTAAGCACAGTCTTTGTCTTGGTCACGATGGCTTTCGATTTCTCCCGGGAAGAAGGTTTCAGGGGAGAAACCTTCCTCTTCTTCAAGGGATAAACCTCGTCTTTGGACAGTGTTATTTCTCCTAGATTTTTTTCATCTCCTTTTCCATTTAGTTCTTCGTCTTCATCATCACCCCCTTGGTCAGGGGATACTAAAGTAGTCTTTCCTGAGGCACTTCTTAATTCTTGGACTTCTTCGGTCTTCTCTGTTTTGTTGGGCCCGGGTGTATCATGTTCTTTATGTGTGTTCTCTAGGTTGTTAGAGTCGGACATCTCTGTAAGGTCTGCGGGAATAAGGAGGTCTGCGAACTAGTCCTTAGTGATCTCCTCAAGGTCCTCTTTCATGAGTTTGTGGTACAATTGAAGCTTCTCCTTATGTTCATCGACTCACGTTGTAATGTAGATGAAGTGTCTATCTACGTAGAACTTCATCAAGGTTCAGAACCTCCATAGGATGTTCGGATTCATGCGCATTTCAACTTCGATGGATCTCTTCAACTGCAGGTAATAAGTATGAAAAGCAGTGTTCGACTGCCACTGTTTGTTCATATCACTCGAGTACCAAAGGGTAGTGAACTTCATGGAAAGCAGTTCGAATAGTTCAATATCCGGGAAGGTCGCACCTTCTGTCATCTCCCAAGAAATAAAGGCGATAAGGATCAGGAGCCAGCTGAAGTGGAACTCGTAGCCCTGATCCTACTCTTCACGGCAGTCTAGATCCAGCAGGCCTTCCACGCACTTCCCTACGAGGTCAACGACAAAGCCTGTGACCTGCGTAGGTATGTTCTTCCTTACTAACTTTCCGGCTATGAGTTGGCAGGCTAGGTGCACTGCACCATTCTTAATGGAGGCTACCTTGTAGTCTCGCATCCCCTTTTCAACATCATTGTATGTATCTTTGATCTTTTGTGCTAGCGTGCGATCTATAGCTTTTCCTGGATAGAACTCCAGCGGGTCGGTTCCTTGCATACTTAATCCCATGATCATATGGATCAACGTCGGATCGACTATAATAAGGTGGTCTATCCATAAGTAACCACCATGGTAACATGAAATCATTAGCTTGACACAGGTGTTCACTTCCTGGTGCCTTCCGAAGTGTGGGATCTTCATGACATTTAACAGAGTTGATTGCACTAGGTTCATCATCCACGGTTGGGGGATTATCTTCAAATTCTTCCCCTTTGTCTTGGTCAAGTACTATGTGGGGTAAGCATATTATAGTTCTTTCGATCTCCGAGGTTGAATTCACTAAACTTCAACGCTGCGATCTTGTCCTGCTGTGCGCTAAATGCGTGTATCCCCTTCGGGAGGTACGCAGTAATCATGGAGTACTCAAAATCTCTTGGAACACTATCTGGACTCACCGCTTTGGAAAAAGGCGGGATGTAATCAGGAAATATGGATGAGATCAACTCTGCATTGGCTAGTTCATATCTATGTTTGGTTCTCTTTTCAGCTGATGGTCGGGATGATCTGGCTCTACGAGCAGTTGACGGAGAGGCTTGCACTCCCCTCATCAATGACACTTGAATACTTGTAGACATTACTCTTTCAATCGTTAGGTCAATGAGAACTACTTTGAAAATTTTCTCTGCAGCCCTAATCTCGTCTGACATGCACACTAGTGGTGGAATATCTCGGGTTCAAAGGGTAATTTCTCAATGCAACGGGACGGATGGTGATAGCGCGATGATCACTTGTGAAAAATCAACTAGTCAATGGGCTCAGATTCATGATTAGCAAAAGTGCTCTCCTTGTGTGGTGCGATGGGATAAATAGATAACTTGGCAATGGATCTCTTGCAATGGGTGAGAAGCCTTCATTAACTCAGTTTTGTCCGTTATGGCATGGTCCCAATGGTCTGGTGGCAAAATTTTTGATCATAAATGCCTTTCTACCCGTTCGGGCCATCGTTCTAATGATTATACTGTCCCCAATGGCTATATTTCTTTGCCATGGTGAAGTGCCATGTGACGCAGTTATGATATCCTGACGAAGTTCCAATTGTGCAAATTTTCCTTCTGCGAAGTTCCCTCTAGAACCTTCCGTAACTTTTCGATCTTAGCTCTCTTCTTACTTAGTTTTCTAGCCTTCTTTCCAGTGAGCTTTGTCTCAATATTCCTTTTTCCATTCTGATTCTTATCTTCTTTTGGCAAAGTAACTTCGTGTTGGTGAGATTCTTTCCTAGAAGTCATGGGTAATACTTCATCTATATCTGGAATAGGTAATTTAGTCTTTTGTGAATCTTCTAGTGTTCTTCCTACTTGGACATACAAGTATCTATTTTTAAATACTTTTGCTCAGTTCTCCTATTCTTCAATCAAGTGTGTGATCCTCCTAGCTATGAAATCTTTTAATTCTTGCTTCTTCTACTCTAAGATTTCTTCTTCTTTTCTTCTGGCCTGATCTCCTTCAATCCAAGGTTTTCCTAGTAATATAGCAAATGGAGCGTTGTTTTCAATAAATTTGACAACTTCAAATTCTTCCTTTGTCGAAGTTCCATTGGCATTCATAGATATCTAGGTAAGTCTTCCACATAGGTTTATCATATTTCCTCTGAATAATCTTATTCATCCCAATGAAGGAATCATAGCAAGCTTTCCTAGAATTTCCCAAGTACTTTCTGTCATGATATTCACTTATGTTTCCTCATCCATAACACAATCAATGTCGAAGTCTTCTATTCTTACTTCAATGCACTCTTTTTCTTTGAAGATCTCTGATAAGCTGATATTTCGGTGGTCATTCAGGGTTTCTTTCATCTGTAGAAATACTTTTTTTTTATTCTTTCTTGGGTTATACCATAATCTCAGTTGCTTGATATTTCTCATAGTCTTATTGTGTCATATTCATCCTTTCAAACTTAGCAATCATTCTAGGGAAATTCAAAACTTCATGGTCCATAGCTTTGCAACAGAGACAACTAGGTCTTTTACCAGGGCATTCTTTAGCCAGATGTCCCAGTTTTTTGCAACTGTAACAAAGGGTTAATCCTCTCTTTCTCTTAAATGATCCCCATCCTTTCCTATACTGTGCACTAAGATCATGGTAGCTAACCTGCAAAAAAATATTCCTAGGATCCTGCATCCATTTGTTAGCCCAAGCATTCTCTCTATGCATAGGTATAACATATATTTCACTATTCTTATCAGATCTATTCATATCAAATCTTCTTTCATCTATCAGTGCCCTGGTTTTCAAGCTAGGACAAATCTTATCAAACATACCTATATCCATACTTTAGAAAAAAAAATTCCACTAATCTTATCTTCAGTAGAGCACAAAGCTTCCATATCTAAAACTTTTTACTACTCTTACCTCTATCAGAGAATAGAAATTGCAGATCTTACCTCTTTTCTTCATATTGGGCTTCTTTTCTTAGCACATAGCTTCAAATACTGAGTATAATATTGCGCACTAGAGTGACATATATACGCACAGAGATTTCACAGTTTTAGTTCAGATCTTTGCACAAAGCTTCTTTTTCCTCAATTCCTAGCAATCACAGTTTCATGTCCTGGAAATGAAACCATTTGTTGGCACAGGGGCAGATCCAGGGTTCAACGATACAACAACACACCAACAAAACCCTAACTATCGACCCTTTCGGCAACACCTGCAAAGCAGATGAAGTCTCACATGAGGTAGAGGCAGTGGTGGTTGCAAGAATCAGAAGTCTGCAACCTTATCTGGGACACAGATCTGTGATTCTAACACTCAGTAGAGCACTCAGCAGTTAACATGCATCAATATTCAGTCTCAGTTACAGTGCAGTTAACCATAATTACAGAGCATCGCAGTATTCAACGTGATCTAGTACCTAACATCACTTAACACGACGAAACAGATCGGATCTAGTAGATTCAAGAACTAAGAATATGTATATCAATCAGATCTAACATTCATCCATAATATTAAGCATTAAGAATCAAAATATCATTCATCTATATTAAATCACTAAGCATATTAACATATAAATACATCAACACATCACATAAAGCAGAGCAACATAGCATGTATGTGGTTAACCCCCACCCTGGGGCTACGTCCACCAACTCTTCTCTTCTTTATTATCTTCATTCAATCAGTTACATGCACAGAGCCTCAAAAACCCTACTTTGCAGAGAACATGAGATCTACACAACTCGCTAGATCCTCCTTCCCCGAGTAGATCTAAGTAAACAACCTTCCTCAATTTCCAGTAATGACTTTCACTTATCTCTGCAAGTCTCACACAGTATGCACAAAATGCTTACAACTCTTGATCACACAAATCCAACTCTAGAACTTAGCACAACTTGCAACTACCACTTCTTACCTTACCTAGACTTCTATTTATAGATTACAAAATAGTCCTAAACATGGGTAAACCAATGGGCTGACATTCCCATACCCATTAAATAATATTGAATCCCAAAAAGGGCCCTAAAAAGGGCCAAGATCCCACGATCTCCGCTTCATATTGCGCTCCACATTCGATAGCCTCTCGAAGTCCCAAAATTAGTTCAAACATGATCAGGACTCTTCAAAACTTGGTCAAGGGCCAACAATATGAAACAGCTAATTTAGGAACAAGAGATAATCCTCAAAACATTAATCTGGGAAAGGGATATTCCGAGCAAGAAACATCCTCTTTCATAAAATTATTTAAATAATTTAAAGATGTATTTGCGTGGACGTATGATGACTTGAAAACTTTTGATACAAACATCATACCACATGTAATTCCTATGAAACCCCAGACTCAGCCTTTTCAACAAAAATTCAGGAAAATGCATCCTAAATTGGAACCTACTGTTAAAAAGTAACTAAATAAATTATTAACTACAAAGATAATTTTCCCGGTTAGGAACACTCAATGGGTGTCTAATTTAGTCCCTGTAAGGAAGAAAAGTGGTGAAATTTGACTTTGTGTCGATTTTCATAACCTCAATCGAGAATTTGATAAAGACAACTACCATGTTCCTCCAATGGAACAAATTCTACAAAAGGTGTCTGGTTCCGAAAGACTATCTTTGTTAGATGGTTTTTCGGGATACAACCAGGTCCTTATGTCTCCTTCAGACCAACTTAAAACCACCTTTCGTACCCCATGGGGAACTTACGCCTACAAGAAAATGCCTTTTGGACTAATAAATATTAGTGCCACTTTCCAGAGAGCAATGGATATTTCTTTCTGCGGTATCATTAACCAGTCAGTTATGGTCTATCTTGATGATGTCATTGGCTTTTTTAAAAACAAGAAAGATCACTTGTCTTACCTTAGGGTTGTTTTGGAATGATGTCGCAACTTTGGGTTCATAGTATCTAAAGAAGGAATGATTATTAGCCCCAAGAGAACCCAAGCCATTACTAAACTTTCCCCTCCTTCTTCCAAAAAGGCCATGCAATCCTTTTTGGGCAAGATAAATTTTGTCAAAAGATTTGTCTCGAGTTTCTCAGAAATGGTTAGACCCTTACAAAATCTATATAAAAAGGACGTTTTGTACCGATGGGGACCACAAGAAAGTCAATATTTTGATTCAATTAGAAAAGAAATAATAGAAGCCCCTTCCCTGAAGAGTCCCAATTTTTCTCAGGATTTCACTCTTTACACTTTTGCCTCTGACATATCATATGTTGTTGTGCCTACACAGAAGAACGTTGAAAGAAATGAGATACCCATTGCATTCATGAGCTCTTCTTTTAAAGGAGAAAAACTTAATTACCTAGCAGTAAATCAACATGCATATGATGTTTTCAAAGCAGTGAAACACTTCTAGTCTTACCTGTTAAAATCCAGAACCAAAGTTGTTGTTCCTTACCCCGCTGTGAGAAACTTGTTAGTACAAAAGAGATGGGTGAGAAAAGGGAAAATTGGATGACATCACTACAATAATATGACCTTGAAATAAATCATGCAAATATTGTTAGAGGTCAAGGCCTGTGTAAATTAGTGGTTGATTCGGTTGAGGAACAAGAAAGTCAAATAAACACATCAACTGTAAATCAGCACAACGAAAAACAGATCAATTGTGCACAAGTTACACCCAATTCTTGGTATGAGAACATTAGATTCTATTTAACGCATGGATCATCTCCCTGAAATATTAATCCTAAAAACAAAAGAGCACATAGGCTTAAATCTGCATCTTTCCAGTTAATCAATGATATTTTATTTCGAAATAACTTTGTTGGTGTTTTTCTGTGTTGTTTAGAAAAAGAGGAGTCTGAAAGAGTGTTTTTTGAACTTCATACCGGTGAAGTCGTCGGTCACTTTGGTGGAAATACCACTACCCACAAAGTGCTAAGGGTTGGGTACTATTGGCCTACCTTGTTTAAATATGCCCATCAGTTGTCCCACAAATGTGTAATTTGCCAAAAGGCTATAGGATGGGTGAAAAAGGCAGCTTTTCCTTTGCAACCTACTACTATAGATTCACCTTTTCAGAAATGGGGTCTAAACATCATAATTCCAATAAATCCCCCTTATTCACAACAACATAAGTACATCCTTACAGAAACAGACTATTTTACAATATGGTATGAAGTTGTACCTTTAAAAGTGGTCAACACCAATCAGGTGGTGTCTTTTCTGAACTCCCATATCATTACTCGATTCAGCATTCCCAAATGTCTAGTTTTTTACAACACCTCTTATTTGTCATCCCTTGATATGAACGTTTTTTCTCTGGAAAAAGGGATTAAAGTCAAGTATTTTGAAATTTATTACCCTCAAGGGAATGGCCTAGTAGAATCAACAAATAAAAATTTAATCAAGATTATTAAAAGGACAGTTTCAAAAAATCACAAGAATTGGCACAATGCATTGTACAGTGCACTTTGGGCTGATAGGGTAACTCCAAAAGCCTCTGTTGGTAATTCTCCTTTATTCCTCATTTATGGAAGAGAAGCCATCCTCCCCCCACATGTCTTACTTCCTTCTCTTCAACTATCACAGAAAGTCCAAGAAGAAGGATGTTCGCCTCTAGAAAATCGGATAAATTCCTTATTAAAACTAGAAGAGGTGAGAACAGAAGTTAAACATAAACTGGACCAACACCAACAAATTGTGAAAATATGGTTTGATTCAAATTCATCTTTTGATAGAAATTTTGATGCTGGGGATTTGGTTCTCAAGTGGGACAAAGATCACAAGGGAAAGGGGAAACATAGTAAGTTTCAAAACCTATGGCTGGGAGCATTTGTAATTTCTGAAAAATTAGGTCCTAGATCCTTTCATCTGCATAATTTGGAGGGACAACAAAACACTTTCCCAATGAATGGCCAGAATCTCAAGAGGTATTTTTCTTGATGATCTATGATCCACCCTTTTGTAAATATTTTTAATTTTGTTTTTGTTTTTTATTTTGGTTCTTTTCATTTTTCTTGATTTTGATTTTTTTTCTAAATAATTATGTCTGAGTCACCATTTCATTTTTTGAAGGGAATCAAAATTCTCATTCATTAGCAGCAAATGTCAACATTTCAAGAACCTGAATAGTAAATGCTATTGGATTACTGAGAGGGGGGGGTGAATCAGTAATAATGTAATTATAATCATTTTTCTTCAAATGTTATATCAATGTAGAATTATTATCCAATAATGAGCAGTAATAAATAAACAATCACACACATACACAGTACACCAGTGTTTTACATGGAAACCCAAATCGGG